>JAQFYP010002688.1:0-12242 GCA_034694865.1 Bilobella braunerae | reverse complement strand
CATAAATTCTGGAGTGCTGGAGAAAATGTTTACGTTTGGTTTAGGTCAGTTTTGGCTAACGAAAGGAAGGAGTTTATCTTCTCCAGGCCTCAATTTAATTGTATTTTTTTTTGTAAAGTTGTACGCAGGGTTCTCAATTTAGGTTCGTTTGCCTGGATTTTCTGGAGAAAGCAAATTGGTGTAACCCTGTCACCACAATGGAGAAGTGATTCTTGGGAATTCATCCTGGAGATATGATCCTCCCTGGAGTTTCCTGGAGACATTTGGAAAAATGTCCAGCATTTTTCTGAATCATTCTCTAATCTAGCTAAACTGGACACAAAGCAGCACTTTTTTTGTCATTTTGAACCACAAAATGTACTTCTCCAGCATTTCCAGGAATACATCAAGTTCTCTTTAATAGATCATCCTTAAATGAAGACCCCTCTCGATTTTAGATCACGTTTTTTTAAAACCACTCTCCAAATGTTCCAATAAAAAATTAACTCGCTTTCTCTCGTCATACTCAGCCCACTCTTCCCACATGATTAATGCAATGCGCTTGATTGGTTGACAATTTCAGAACCGTGAAAATTGAAAAGCCCGCGTCCGAAGTCTTTTTCCATGTACCGTGCCTTTCAGAATCTAATAAGTACCAAGTGCTGAAAAGCGTCTTTTTTGTATTTTGTACCAATTTTCTCTACCTAGATTGAATTTTACAAATCGTTCACCTACTTTGAAGTATTGCACGTAACAATTCCGATGCACGGAATTTTCAGATTTTTGAACGGTGTGGGATAGCAAAGCAATAGCGTCTTGGTTTTGCCTCTTTAGGTATAATAGGCACCGTGGTCTCGTGGTAACACGAGCAACCTTACCTTTTGCTTTGCCGAGATCGAATCCCGGCTCCCCTTTTCCCCCTTTTCCCACTACCCATTATGAATGAAGGAAAGGCATAAGTGTTAGAATATGACTCATTCTTGTGCAATCTCGTTTCTATGAGTTTTAATGGCTTTCCTATCCTGTACTTTTGTACTTGTCAAGCACCCTTCCCATGACCCCTTGCATTCTGCACTAGAGAATCCGCCCACTTCTTTTTAAGATTAAGATTAATGATCTCTGCGAAGATCAGTTGCTTCTTTCCACTCATTGAATACACAATAAACTAATTCAATATTCCAATACGTTATCAGCACGAAAACTCTGGAAAACAAGAGCCTTTTTCAGAAGTGAAAGAAGCTTAAAAAGTTAGTGCAACTATTTTTTCGGCTTTGGAGACAATAGAGCACTTGTTCCATCAGCCAATCTCCAGTTTTTGAGCACACTGGACAATAACTTTTGTTCTTTTGTTTTGGAGTAAGGATAAGTGCTACCTTCTCCTCATCGAACAGGACGGACATTAAAAACTTAGGATTCGTATTACTGACTTAAGGGTAACTTCATTCCTAATTTTTAATTTCCCTATCCTCGTACCACATTCTCATGACGACGACCACCCAGAAGATTGATTTTTCCCACATCGCGAAGTTGGGCGAGTCAAACTACAAGCAATGGCGGTTTCAAGTCCGCCCAATCCTCGAAGCCGCCGAGCTTTGGGGCGTGGTGTCCGGCGACGAGCCGACACTATCAGCGGCTGAAAAAGCCGCTTGTCTGAAGAAAGATATTAAGGCGCGGGCCATCATTGGCCCCACCCTCGAGGAGTGTCAAGCGACTCATGTCTATTAGGTCAAGTCGGCCAAAGAAATGTACGACAAATTGACCCAGATGAACTCTGATTCGAGCTCCCTCAACAAGCAGCACACTCTCGCCAAATTCTTCAACTTCAAGGTTCAGGATGGTCAGAGCCCAGTCTCTGCCTACCGGGAGACTGAAGATTTGGCTAAAAGCCTAGCGGAGATGGGCGTGCCAATGGACAAGGCCGCCATCATCACAAAAATCGTTTCGTCGTTACCCGACAGTCGACACCTAGCCTTCAAAAAGGCTTACAACAGCGTTTCGGATGCTGACCAGACCATGGAGGCGCTCCTGGCAAGACTCCGAAAAGAAGAATTGTGTTTTGAGTTGGATTAAGCAGAAGGTGAGGAATTGGGGGAGTTAATCACTTAAACCGGAAGTGAAAGTGGTGTTTGTCCAGGTTACCTTTCTCCAATCGCTGATGTGTGGCTGTTGGCGAGGAGGGATAAAGTGCAGGTTGAGTGTCCAGTGGCCTCTAATCCCACTTCCAGCACTTTCTCCAAATGTGCTTTCTCTTCGTGTAGGAACAACTTCAATTAATAGTAAAATAAGATAATAAATTTCAAGTAAAATCCTTCCGGGCTCTCCTTCAAAAAGGTAAAAGAGTATCTGGTTGCCAAAAACATATCAATTTCTTTAATCTCCAATTATAGCGCGTTTCTTAGTTCATACGAAAAGAGAAAGTAAGGGAAAGGAAATTTCGCTGTAGAATAAAAATAGTGATTGCAAATATAAAACTTTTCCCCAAATGCACATAGTTCATTGTTCACTAAATTAGCGGTGGTGAAAATTGCAGGGTCGGATGCACAGCCCATTTTTAGACAAAAAGTCTGTGGTTTATTGGATTTTCTCATTTTGTATAAGATGTTCAACACACGTTGTGCTTGTACAGAGAGTTTCAAAACAACGCACCATTTCATAATGAATAAACCCACGTCTGACTCAGAGACGAAACTTTTTAACAATGAATTTACTAAACCTCAACGAATTTTTCGACTCAGCGGCGTTGCGTTTTTCTACATGTAAACTTCCACTTACCTTATAAAATCTCTGTATGTTTGACGAAAAGAAATTTTGCGACACAAATGTCGTCAAGGTTGTCAATATTAAAAAAAATATTAAATTTAAATATGAATACAAATAAATTTATTTGTCAACTTTTTCAGGAATTTTAAGTTTTTATAGATTTGACAACCGAACAAAATGTTCTATAAACTTTAGTTGATTGGTGAGTAATAATTTTAATAAATTGTTAATTTGCCGAGTTAATCAAGGGTTAATTAGTAAAGTTAATCAGGAGTTAATGTTTTAGACATGGGGAAGGAATTTGATGGCAAGTGTAAGGCAAGGGCAGCAGCAAACTTGTGAAATGTAAAAAAAAAGCGCTGAGTGCAACTTAATTGGGTTGAATTTAATTCAATTAGGTGAACATGAACACGAGAGTTTCTGTGTTAGCGTAAAACATCAAATAGACAACCCTGTATTTTGCATGTCATGAAATAGAAAATCCGGGAAACAAGACTTTATTGTATAAAAATGTTGTAAATTCAAACTCAACCACCCCCTTCCGCGAAGCTCCATTCTTCGGTTTAAAGATTTTAAGATTTAATCCAGCTTTACTCTATAGCTGTTTTTTTTTCTTTTATTACGGACATAAAAAATGCTCTATACATTATGCAAATATTTTCAACTGGTATACAAAATGATATAAAATTAATTCGAAAAAAAAAAAAATAATCCAGGAGCCATTTGATGTTTTTTCTGTCGTAAGCTACCGTTCATCCTCTGCGTAACAGTTGCATGAGAGCAAATCTTCTTGAATTCCATGCTTTTTGTTTGATTTGATGCATTTTAAAAAATGCATTGAGAATTTGAAAAACGTTAAGTAAGAGGAACACGGTAAGAATTTGTTCGTTTCAATTAAAAGAAAGTTTTGTTTTTTAATAAGGCTCCTTAAAAGATGGAGGTGATTATTTGGTATTTTACTGTAAATTTATTCTCCCTCTGAAACGACCCTCATTGAAAAGGGAAATTGAGCAAGTAGATTTAAATTTATGATTGAAAGTGTCCAACGCGGGAAATAAAAACAAAAATTCGAAATTTCCATTTCGGAAACTTTCACCTTCAAGAGCTTCCAAATGGCTGCATTTTTTTGTGACTCAATAAGGGCCCACTCTTGAAAAGGGGACCCTTCAAAGTGGACATCTTCCTTTTTCCGTCAAATGATTTCTGCCACCTTCTCCTGTCATTGACAGGAACCGTACATAATCAACGTCAGAGTCACTTTATCTTTTAAGAAAAAAAAACTTACTTTCCCCATGCCTCTTTTCAGTAAGCAAAGAACCCCATATTTCTAATAAAGCATCATTCTAACTAATTAGCATTCTACTTGCCGAGCATTCTGATCCATTTGGTGAAAGTTGCTCCAGCGTTTTGGGCCAATATTTAAATGAACTCAAAATATATTCAGCTATTTTTCTTTATTCAATTGAATTTAATTTATTAATTGATTTTTTGGGATTCTTATTTTCAATTCACAAAAAATCAATCTCTGTTGTCGATTTCAATCGAATTGTTACATTGACAATTGATGCAATTCATGCAAAATCGAAGCAATAATGGAAAAGAAACACATTTTCGTAAGTAGAAAGATCGTGCATTAACAATGTTAGTTTTCTATTCGGTGTTGACGAAGCACACTGTCAAATTAAACTTACTTTATTTCTACAGAGCTCTTGTATGTTAAAAAAAGACAGTACGGCAAACAAACTAAATGTCCCTGCAGAATAAAAAAAAATAAAATAAAGTAAAAAATAAAATAAAAAATCCCAACGGGTACAAGACTACGTGTGTATGCGATGTACTTAAATGCCCTTACAATTTTACTTTTTTTATTCTTATATTTTTTTTCATAATTTGTCAAATGTTCTTGACTTTCTCATTCTTACATTACAAGATTACATTCTTTTAAAACAGTATTTTTTTACCTTTATTATTAAAAAAACGTTCGCTCTGTAAACGCAACTATTGGATTGAAATAACATCTCTCCTGAGTTCAATGAAATTGCAAGTTGACCTACTTTTTCTTGTGCAAGATTTGAAAATGCTGAAAAAATGCTCTATACTTTGTGCCAAAAATTTCACTGCTTACTTGTTTGCAAACTACACGTTTTGAAACACTTACAGTATATTTGCTACACTTATAAAACGCTCTGTACCATTTTGTAGCAGTTAAATGACATGTAATAAATATTACAGCGTTGTCTGACATTGATTTTACAGGTGTGACATTGACCTAAAGTTTCCCAGATTTTTCATTTCAATAAAAGCCTCCAATTTTACTTGGGCAGTTTTTGTAGCATTGATTTATTTCGAGATGAGGTATTATTTCGTTTTCTCATTTTTTAAAAATGAAACATTTTTTTTTTTAGAAAAAGTTGAAATAAAGAATAGAAACTGGGCCTTAGGGGTCAAGTGGTATATTTTTGGTGGAATACCTTTGAAATTGAAGGGAGGGGGCCCTTCTGGTCCACTCGAATGGTCTCATCTACCGCGTCCTCTGAGCCTTGAGAGCAATCAACTGTTTATTTCTGAATGGACTTTTTCCAGGAGTCTCCAGGAAGCATTACTGGAGAGGTGACAACAATAACTTTTTATTTTTACAAAATTTAGGCCCTAAATTCAAAAATCTGGAACAATGAGACCTTCCCCTCATAAATTGCTGGAGTACTGGGGAAAAGATCCTGGAGAAAATGTTTTGCCAATTTTGCCTACTGGAAGCGGAAGGAAGAGTTGTGTTATCCAGGCCTCAATTTAACTTACCTATTTTCACCTTAATTTACTTAGCTTCCACGAATTTTTTGTATGAGCGGCGTTGTGTTTTCGATTTGTAAACTTCCACTCAATTTCTGAAATGCTCTGTTTAATTGAAGAAAAAAAATCTTGCTGAATCTGTCGAGCAAATCAAGCGTTAATTAGTAGACTTTTAGTTAAGAGTTAATGTTTTTTGACATGAGGAATGAATTAGAGGGCAAAAGTTAGGTTAAGGAGGGGCTATCGCGTTGGCTTGGTGATATGGTTGAAGTCGCAAAAATTCTTCTGAGGGCTCTTAAGGGTCCTGTTCGTTTACTAGGAAACACAAAACCCAATTGCTCTCATCAGACCTCACTCATCTTGTAAGGTGACTGGTATTTGTTTGTCGAAATTATTTTGACGCTGGAGAAAAGAGCGCTGGAAAAAGCGCTGGAGATCGGTTTGTTCATTGCTCTTCCCCTCCTGTCCAAAATAATTCTTTTCAACAATTAATCCACCCTCTCCCATTACAAATTCTATATAAATTATGCCTCTCTCACTCCTTCCTACACACCTAGAAAATTAACAGTTGCGCTGCCAGCGTCCTTAAACTTCGTTGGCTCCACCTCCCATCATACTCTGCCGGTCACAGTTCGATGGAAAGCGGAAATGCTCATTTGCCCATTTTGCCTAATTTTAGAACACGATTTTTTTTTGTTCTGAACGTTTTCTAAATTCATGATTCCATATTTTCACCTTTTGTTTTACATTCCTTGTCCATGCAAACCCAAGAACACTAATTTCACACCTCTATGTTTATCGTAGAAACTCCTTCTCCTTTGAAATGCGGCTGTTTTGGAAGAAATACAGAATAGGGAAGTGGTGAAAGCGATTTGTGAAAGTGCGATTTCTTTCGCTAAATCAACTCCATGATGGAAGGGGATTTTCATTCAAATTTCCCTACTAAGCAGCCATTCATATTCAGCGCCAAATTTTAAATTCTAATCGTTTTACTCCGATTCCATTTGAAACAAAAACTTGAAGAAACCAGTTTCAGTAAAAGTTAAAGTTCAGTTAAGTTTGTTGGAAACGCTGTGGTCCGCTAATTTAGAAATTTAATAGTGCAGCAGAATAATAACGTTGCTTGCGGAATTTGACGCAGCACAATTCTACGCTACTTTTGAAAATTGACGCAATGCAATAGTACGTTGCTTTTGAAAATTGACCCCTAACAGTAGTTACAATATTTGTTGAAATTGACGACGCATTATCTTATCCAATTTTAACAGTTCAAATCCATTTGAAACAAAAAGCAACAAAATATAGGTACTAAATAATTTCATAGTTGTTTGGTTTCTATAAAATGTTATTATAAAACAGTGAAAATTGACGCAGGACAATAGTTCTGAATATTTTTGAAAATTGACGCCGGACAGTGGTACGATTACTTTATAAAATTGACGTCGCATTTCGAAATCGTTAGGTTTGAATAGGTGGGTTTACGTAGCTCGTAGAAGTTAACGCAGAAAACATCGTTGTAAGTTCCTTTTGAAAAGTGACACAAAACTATTGTTGCATTACGTTTGAGGATTGAAGCAGCGCAACCGTACAGACACTTGCTGTAGTACAAACGCTCGCTACTTTTGAAATTGAGGCAACATGTACTTTCTCCAATAGAACGGTCTCGGCTTCCTAAAAAATTTTCCTGGAGCACTCCAGCTCCGCGTCAAAGCGATGATGCTGGACAACCTTTTTGCGTCAAAAATTCGCTCGAGGAATGGTCAAGCGGAATCATTTTTTAAGATTAAAAAATTACCTTTCTTACAATTTAAAATTTTTGAAACTTTTTTTTCATCATTCATTAAAGGAGACAATGACCTTGAAATCTTGGGCTCATCTCATCGGTGAAAGTGAGTGACAGCCATGGACGAATGCTGCTGGCGTGGACAAGGGTGCAAAAAATGAAGAAAAACGGACTAATTTACAAATAATGGTATTTTTTTCTCGTATAAAACAGATTTTTATTTTTCAAACGTTTTACCGTAGCTTGATTATAAACAATTTTTGCGGCATAAAATAAAAAAAACGACTTTTACTTCTTGCTCAAGAATTTTCAAAAATTCAAGAAAAAGAGTCTGAGAAAGTTGAAAGAAAGCCAGACTTGTTGGGAAATTAGAGAAAGTTGTTTAACATGGAGAAAGATGTTTAACATGTTTTAACACAAAATGTTAAAAATTCCCGATTCTCAGGATCATGGATTATTTGACTTGAAGTTGTATGGAGGGAATTAATGTCAGATTACAAAGTGATGCATCATTGTTCATTCGGGAGATGTTTCGGTTTTGAAATACAAAAACAAGACAACAAAACAAGTGACAAATTCGCAATTTTAATACTTAGCATTTCTTCTGAAATTTATTTCATTTTTTGATTTTTTTTTGCACGAAAAACATTCGATTTGTATATTTAATATGTTAAATATAATTTTAACATATTAAATTTAAACTAATATACAAAATTTAGAAAGACATTAAGAAAGCATTAGAAATAATATTTCGGTTATAAATCTGGGTAAGCTTAGCTGCTAAGTCTCTCGAAAAAAGCGTGTTTTGGAAATTTCGAAAAGATGATTCAGCTAGCTTTCTACTGATGGTGAAAGTTGTGGTTTGAAAGAAAGAAAGGAGTGAGAGAGGGAGAAAATATGCTTTCATCTCTCCTCATTTGCAGGTCAGTGCTTTGGCGCATTAACAGTATTAATTCCTACATTTCTTAACTCATTTAACTCCACATTCATAAAAAATAAAATAAAAATTCATTCATAAAATTCACATGGGGGCATTCATAAAAAAAAGTTTGTGAAAAGTTCGTATATTCATGCATCTTGAAATTTCACAACTGAAAAGTGTGACCTAACTAATGAACGGTATTTTCTTGGATAATAATCGAAACAGAACATCTGCAGCACTGTCTCAACAAGTTTTTTTTTTAAATTAGGACAATAATTGAAAAAAAAGTGAAAGTTTAGAAGCTTTATCAAATTTAGAAAAAGCGATGCTGGTACATTAAATTTCCATAATAACTTCTCTCGTTGAGTTTTGTATCTTCAAAATCCTGGAGAGTTTTCGAGAGATTTTTTTAATCAAACAATCGACGCTCAACAAATTGCAAAAAAAAATTCCATCTTCTGAGCACACCATAGATTGCAATAATGAACCCTTAATAATTAAAAGTTAAGTCACATTTTTGTTTGGGAGGTTACATACACGTTGAGGGTAAAAATTACATACAACTTAAAATTCACATAAAAAATAGGTACATTTTCGAAACAAATAATTCAATGAAACTGCTGCTCACTCACAGACTTTGACAGCAATTTTAGTTCGGCATTCAGTAATTGCGGATATTTGCTTTCTTTTAATGCTGAACACAATTTCAGCAATTCAGGATAGCTGGGGAGATTTAGTATTATTTCACTATTACAAATGTAAGTTAAGAGTCGATATTCAAAACAGCGTTGAGGAAACAAGCGATGAAGTTGAAATTGCCGCTCGCTTACTTTCTCGTATTAAATCTGTGCCGAGGAGAAAGTGACTCAGCAATTTTTTTGGGCAATAGAAAATTAATTATTAGAAATATTATAAGATAACCCGTCTTTCGAAAACAAAATTGTTTTGTTTAAGATATTTAGAAATTTTCAGTTGTATTCTATAGCAAAATTACATTCCGGGACTTTCTCTTTGTGTTTCCGGAAATTATAGAACACCTTGTACCGCGTTTGTAATTAGCAATCAAACAGTTACGTAAGTACATCTAACTTCACTACCTACGTCAACTCTGACTAAAGTGGAAAAAGCGTAACCTAAGTACGTTATTTTTCCATTTGGTGTCGTCACATGACACCAAATGACAAAAATATTGAGAGATTTCTGAATATGTTTTCTACAGAGCGTTTCCTAATGTCCGTACAAAAAGAGAAGGTTCGAAAAACTAAATAGCACTTTGAAAACAAAAATTTCCGTTATCTAAAAAAATTCGCCAAATCTGAGCTTGTGTAGTCTTCGGGTGAATTTTTTGGATTTTACTTGTTACTTTTCTGAACTTTCTCCGTTTGTGCGTAACTTTAACAATGCTCTGTACAATTATTTCTAGAATTGGGGGAAGTTGAAGACTTTCTTTTAATTTGAAAAGATAATTGAGCCTGTTGACAATAACTTTGCGTCTTTAGGGAGTTTTGTGCAAGTTAAAGAAGTGGCTTAAGATTTAATTGGATTTGAGTCCTTTGTTTTTAAGTAGATTTAATTAGTGAAGGAATGATGTTGGTTGTTTGAGGATTAAGGAAGTTGAGGGGATGAATAATTGAAGAGGGTTAACTATGCATGTGCATTTAAATGGAGTTTGCAGCGCTGCTTTCTCCAGCCAAACTTCCCCAGCCCAGTGCGGTTTTCCAGCGCAGATAAAGCGCTGCTTTCACAAACGCTTCTGTTCAGTAAGGAAACGCTGCGGTGAAAGTACTTTAGGAAAAGTGGAATTTTAAACAAAATCCAGCCCTTTCACCCACGCACCTTTTCGCCTCTTCTATTACATCCCATTCTTCATCCCTTGAATTCTCAATGGGCATTTTCAGTGCTTCAAAGTCTGGTCAGGTTGCAAGTTGTTGACCTCGAGGTCAATGACGCTGATCGGCTGATCCATCCAAAAAAAAAGAATTTGAAAGAAAGCGCGTTGAGCGTGGTTTGATTAGGTTGAGACTTTGTCAGATGAGGTAACCGCGAAATTAACATAGGACCTGTTAATTTATATGCTTATGTCCCAACTAACCCTGTTTTCTTTTATTTGGCTTTGTCATCTGACATAAGTAGTTAACAAATCAAGTATTTGAAAAGTACTGCAAGTATCGCAAGTATTTTAAAGCATTGAGTTAAAAGTAATTTAACTGTTTGTGGCGTTTTTGAGTTATTTTTGGCAGAGCTGCTCTAGCTGACAGAGATCATGGCTCTGATCTCTTCCAAGGGCCCACTCCCATTAAGCCACAGCTCCGGTTCCTCCAGCATTTGTTCTACAGCAGAAATGCATTCTTATGTGAGAGATGCTTTGGATTTTTCCTAGAGCTCATGTCGTCAGGATTTAACGGATTTATGGGATTTCCCTTCAAATTCCCTTTTCACAGCTCCAGCAGCGTTGTAAGAACAAATCGTTGGATCCACAGCTCAGCTTTTCAAAATCTGTTCAAAATGTTCCCTCAAGCATTTCCGTTCTCAAATGTGAGTTGAAAAAAATTGAACAGGTATTCTACTATTTTTTTCTTGAAAATCATGAAAAGTGCGCTTATTATTTCCCGGGCAGTTTTAAAATTGTCTCTCAGAAAGACAGAGGAGTCCAGACAGATCATGCAAAAAAGATTTTCTAAAATCTAGCTTCAAAGAGCTATTTGCTATTTGAAAAAAAAATGTTTTAGTTTGATCGAGTCTGTTTGAACAGCCGTTGACGCAGAGTCGAAAAAGGTCACGTGAGTTTGGAGGATCAAAATTTAGCTGGAGAGTGTTACATTATCCAAGCAGAAAATTAAATAATTTTTTATTTAAAAAGTTACTTTGTTATAAAAAATGTAACAGCAGCAGTTAACTGGAGAAAGTAGAATTGTTGCAGAAGAGAATCTCATTGTTTGTTTTTTAATTAGAAAGTTACATTCTATTTCTATACAAAACCGAGAAAATCAATGTTATGATTATGACCGTTCTCGGTTTAGGTTTTCTCGGTTTTGGCTTTCTCGGTATTGAACTGCTACCAAGAAAAGACTTAAAGATCAACGATTTTTTCACTGACATACCATCATCGCCTAGGCCCAGCTGTATCACTAGGAGTAGAGACTGTACGTTGCGTGAGAATAAACATCATATGGCTTCAGGATTGTGATGTTCTAACTGATTTTTTTAATCATTCTAAAACACTTGACATGGAAATATTTGCCAAATGAACATATATAGAGAGTTTACTTTAATGTTCCTGGAGTGACAAATTTTGGACTTGAATTCGAATCAGAATCATAGTTCTCTTGACTTTCTCTTTTTCTGATGAACATCAAAAAATCAAATTGAAACATTTTTTATCTGCTTATCAACTGCTACTGCTTGAATATAATTCTTTGTTTATTGCAAATGGATTTTGTTAAAAGTGCCGAGGGTAGAAAACTTACTTTCTCCAACTTTCTTTTCAAGCTGTTGAATGTAACTTAGCTGTCAAGCTCGATTGCTCATTTTTTTTAAACTCTGGTTAAAAAAATACAACACTTGACACTCAGATCATTTTCAATTTTCCCGCCGTGCTTTGTTAATGGTTTGATAATCGTCCTGCATTTGGAGTGAAAGGCTGAAGGAGGGTGTTGGCGGAAATGGATTCCATTTCCATCAATTTCCTCTTAATTTCCATTCTATTCTTCAACTATCCATCCATCACTCAAAATTACTAGGTTTAACTTTCACCGGTCTGGTAACACACATTTAAATCAGCTCAAAACAGTGTAAAACGCAGCGCCAAGCGTTACCCAGTGATTTCTGACCAAGTTAAAGTCAAATTGCTACCATAGTTGGGAGTCGAGAAAGTAACTGCTTTTGGGACTATTTAGCCCGTCAATATTTTATAATGTCATTAAATGCGGGATAATAATTCAATTCAATTCAAGTTTATTTGATGTAAGGCTCACCCATATCAACATGTACATGCTCGTTCAATAATACGTA
>JAQFYP010002687.1:0-12243 GCA_034694865.1 Bilobella braunerae | reverse complement strand
ACTGCTGTACCTCTACTTTGTTTTTTTTTTGCAGCAAAATTGAAAGCTGACAATTGAGATGCTCTTAAGTTTCGTTTTTAATTTTTTTTTTTTCAATTCTGTAGCTTTTTTTCTTACAAATTATGAGATAGCACAATCTTGAATTACGTTTTTTTTAGGTTAGCCTACTTTTGTTTTTGTACCAAATGTTTGTAGTAATATTTTTCTAAAAGGAATTTGAAAATAATATATTTTTTTACTCAAATTTTAGTTTTGAAAACGGAATTTGAAAATAAATTTTTCTTTACTCAAATTTTAGTTTTCAAAACGGAATTTGAAAATAAATTTTTCTTTACTGAAATTTTAGTTTTCAAAACGGAATTTGAAAATAAATTTTTCTTTACTCAAATTTTAGTTTTCAAAACGGGATTTGCAAATTATTTTTTTTTACTAAAATTTTAGTTTTCAAAACGGAATTTGCAAATTATTTTTTTTTTACTAAAATTTTAGTTTTCAAAAGAGACAGGAGACTTGGACATTTGCCACTTCAACTATAGGTGCTCTTATCCCTTCTGGATTTTCGTGAGCTTCAACCATGTATACTCGTGTCTGGGCTTCGTTCTGCTTGGCCTGACCTTCATGGCCTTGACCCACGTCCGAGCCACCAAGTTGGTGGTACACGAAACAGACGGTGGGGCAATGCGTGGGGAGGCTGAAGACCCTGGACGGTGGGGCTGCTGTCACTTTAGAACGATTCACCTCAGGAGGACGCTCTACGGAGCCTATCAAAATTTTGGAGCCTTTTACACAATGGGCTTCACGCTCATGTTTGTTGGCATCATGAAAATGGCCTACAACACTTGTCCAAGCAAGGACACCACTTTCTTCGGTACTTTTTTTAAATCAAAAATTTAAACAAGATAAACGAGATTTGAAAAAAGGATGATTTTTTTAGCGTTTTTCAACCTCTTCTTTTTCAGGACTCACCTTTATGTTCATCATTGTGTTGCTATGCCAAATCAAAATTTACAACCTGCGACATCCTTGTATGGTCACAGAGTAAGTAGAAAAATGATGCATTTCTCATTAAAAAATTTTTCTGAAACAAACTGAATATTTACATAATTCAAAAATAATTTATGTGCCCAATGCATTAATTCGCGATGCTTTTTGGAGTAATTTTATTTTGATCCAATTTGAGAATTCTGAATTTATTGAAAATGTATTAAAGATTTCAATAATTTAATCAATATTTCAATTTCTGTTTATTACAGCAATTTCACGTTCATGTGCATTGGCATGGTGATGGTGGCCATATCTGCTGCATACGTCATAACGGACTACGGCTTTCAAGTCGCAATTTCTGTGTTCATTAGCTTTTGGATTCAAATCGCAATCTTGATTCTGCACTCTGCCGGTCGCGTATCGGAAAAAACTACTTTAGGTTAGCACATTTAGGTTAGGTTTAGGTTTAATTAACTATCAATTAAGTTAATTAATAACAATTAATAATGGAATTTGAATTTAAAAATTGTCTAAAAAGTTTTAATATATTTTAGCGTCGAGCGACGGAGAAAATGCGCCGCTCACAGTACTCGTGACCTCCCCAACGGCCCTATTCTATAACGTCTTTTGCGCCGGCAACCTCCGCCCTCTCTTTACTCCGGAGTGGAGGAGGCGCACCTTCTGGACTGTGTTGCGCCTCTTTCTCAACGTAGGAATTTTGTCGTTCATTTGGACGCAAATGACGCAGAACCACTTCACGACGCGTATGTACGTCCTCGTCCTCGCCAACTTTCTACTCGATTTTATAGCGTACTACATTGTGCACAAGGTAAAGTAATCAGTGATTAAAATTTTGGTTTTCGTCTGACAGGACGGGCTTGTTTGGCAAGTCATAAATTTGCTAAATGTTTAATAGAAATAAGTAAAAGGTAGAGGAGTGTTATTTGACATTCCTGTAGAGCGGATGGTCAACAAGTAAAGGAGAGGGTAGGGATGTGGAAGGATAAGGAGCTCATTAGCATAGCTGTTGTAATCATGTACCTTATAGAAAAAAGTGTGTTTTTCTTAATTTTCTCTTGCACTTTATGCAAATTGCAGGGTTTGTATAAGGAGTATACGAAACTGACGTCGTGGCAACCACTTGTGTACCTGGTATTTGCAATTACCTTTTGGATGTTGTCACTCGTTGCCTTGACGGCGTCTCTGTCGGCATGGGAACTGCCAACCATTTTCTTGCAGGAGCGCTTCATGCCCTGCAAATTTGGTTTCTATGACGACCTAGATATGTACCACTGGCTAGCCGCCCCTGCCTGGTTCTTTACTTTTATGGTAATTTGCATTTTAGCAGCACAACATGATTCTAAATATAGAATTTGCCAAGGTTTTGTGAAGTAGGCAAAATAACCCTGTAGCCAAAAGTTAATTGCGTTTTTGTGTAGGTAATGCTTACGGCAGACGATGAACTGAGCCGAACTATGACCAAAATGACTGCCGTCTTCTAAATGAAAAAAAAAAATGCTCAAAAAAATTCAAAATTTGTTTGTTATGTTTTACACCATACCTTTAATTATTTCTACAATAATATTATTATATTATTATCCCTCGCCAAGTTATTACTTATTATGTTTTAAGTGACACTAACGGTGTTTAAATGAGCCAAATTTTGACCGTTCATTTTCATCAAGTTTTGTGCGAAACTACAGTGGCGTTGTTTACCTTATTAGTTTGTGAAATATTTTTTATTTAATTGAACTACAGCAGATTCACGTAAAATTTATTCAGTGGTTGGAACCAAGGTTCCTTGGAAACCAAAATACAACAAACGCTTACCGTTGTATTTTGGTTTCCAAGGAACCTTGGTTGGAACCACGCACAAATTAATTTCATAAACTGGTTTGCTGAGATATCTTGAATTTGAATTAAACAAATACATTTATTGCTAAGGAGAATGATTTCGGCTTGAATTCTATTTTCTTGTGTCTCCTGCAGTGTTTTAAAACCAATCGCTTTGCTGCAATCGTCAAGCGAGCGCAATGCAATCATTGCAAGCGCAAAATAAACATTTTTTTTTAATTACTCGAAAAAACTTTTTGTTCCACCTAGATATTTTGGGATAATTAATTAATGAACAAACGCACAACCCGGTATAGTAATATGAGTTGCTCCTTTTACTACTGAATTCATTACAAAAAAGCTAGTGAAAGTTACACCGTCATAGAGAAATTGAAGAAAAAGTATAAAGAAAGTAGAGAAAGCTGGCAAAAACTATTGTTCCACTTTTCGAATTTTTCATCTAGCGCCTAAATTTCAGGTAATTTATTAAACATTGATAACAATGAATACTTAATTGAGCCTCCTTTAGCTTAAAAGAAGTTCAAACACTCGCTTATTCAGCGAGTCTATCTAGATTCAACTATTTTTTGTCACTACATATTACGTTTTTCCAATTTCGGCCATTCCCGATGTTTTCTGTGGCCCACTCCAACCGGCGCTTAAGATGGGCTTCCGTAAAAGGGGGCTTTTTTAACTTTTTTCTTAAGTTTTGCTCTGGTTAATAACGTTGCGTACCGTCCTCGACGACACTTCAAACTGCAAATCGTGCTTGATTTGAGCTGACGATGAGCATGAGTTGCTTGCTTTACGCAAAAGGAGTCGCCGAGTAGGTGGAGTCACAATCGTTTCAATTTTGGCTTAGGAATTTATAATACCTTGTTGTATTTATTTGTTATACAGAGTTTTAGCAGGTCTTTTTGTATGAGAAAGAGTAGGTTACAAGCGTTTCTTATTCGTTATTATTTTTATTTTGAGTTCTGACCCAGCCCTCCAAATCCTGAATTTCTCATTTTTGTTAGCCCAACAGTGTATTTCACACGCATTATCCGAAATCCTGAATAAGAGCTTATCCGCTTTTGTTCGACCTACTGGAGATTTGGCCTTCTCCTATTTCTGTAGTTATGATCCAGTTGTAGCATCCTTTTTTTATCAATATTGCAACGTTTTCAATAATACTCTTAATATGGTAAGCATCAGATATGTGCAGTTCCTTCAGATCTAACAATATATAAATTATCAAGTAGTTGATAGCAACAAATCAAAATATCAAAAATGATTTGATTTGAAATTCAAGCAGAGATTGGAAAACTTTCAAGAAATTGGGCCTCATCCTCACAAGTATGTAAGAACTTACGTTAATAAATCGCCTTTCAATCATCTGCTGAAAACGTGACGCTATGCGTTTGGCGATAGAAATCATTTCAAAACGATACATGCTTAGCCACTCATTCATTGCCAAAATTGAATTACAGAATAAGACTGAACAAGTAGAAATCTTACCCTAACCTACACAAGTTGAAAAATTTTACTATTACACAACGCAAACCTTGCGCACATCTCCAATGCACAATCAACTTTGTTAACTACAAATTTATAACTCAATTAAAAGGTACAACAGGTACAAATAAAATAACCTTTATGTAAAAGTTTTTGTTGAATTTTATAACACTTCACGACATATGGTTGCTGAATGCGTTAAAGTGTAAAACTGAATCTTTCTCCGGAATTTGATTTATTAAACTTGTATACAATTCTACAGCTCTTTGTTGTATAATATAAATTGTCATGCATTATATATCGTTATATAATTTCATTACTTTTTTAAACACTTTTACTAATCGATTGCTAGTATGGCGCCTAATGAAAGTCCTTTCTGACTAAATTTTTTTAAGGAAAACAATTTGCTCTTAAGTAAATAAGTATGTATTTGCTGGTATTCTCACTCCCTTCTTCTTCATGTGCAGAAAATTGTACACTTGAGAAGTCTAAAAATTTAGAAAATGACCGCATGGTATTTTTGTTTTTTAATTATTTAGTGAATGCTACTTATTCTCTTGGTTCCTGATCTGTAATTTCGTTTGTAAATTGCCTCAACTGGGTCATTTCTTCACTGTCGCACCTATTCTGAATGATGCGTGGAACGTCAGTGTCGATCCAGTTGACGGTGAGGCAGAGCTCGCTGTTTAAGTTCTTGATTTGCACAAACTTGCTTTTGGATTTTTCAAGCAGGAGCCACAGTTGATTTTTATTATCATCATCTTGTCCTTTGGCAGACCACTGTATCACGGAAGCTCCAATGTACCTGCTACCCCCTTCAACGTCCAAAACGTTGCCATTGATTTTGAATGGAATTTGGTTATAGCTATGAATGGCGTCCTGGCAAATTATGTTTTTGGAAAATTAAGGATTTATATTTTATTTCAAATTTTTAGCGTTACAACTTGCAAACCAATAATTTCATTAATTTATGAAGATCTCAAGATCCAAAATTTGATTACTTATCATTCGTGGAGCATTTAATACAAGTCAACAATAATTTGCAGCAGAACGCGCTGATATTTTTTGCAAAAAAAAAGTGAGACTTACGGTTCTAGTATCCTTGCCAATTAACTGCGTCTCTTTTGTTGTACTGCAAACGGCTATAGTTAGGTCAGGCCAGTTCGGCAGTAGATCGAGGCAAAAGTGGTCGCCTCCATTTTGATTTTGAAGATGCATGTATTCGTATGCGGTATTTGCTACCGTTTGGGCAGATATTGCACACAAAATTATGGCAAATAAAGAAAGAGACATAGTATAAGAAGTCTTGTTTTACTTTAATACTTAAACCCCGATTAAATTTTAATTAAAATTCATAGATTTACCTGGAACAAGTAAATTAATTCAAACCAACTTAATTTATTAAAATAATTTTTAAAGTGGTTAGTTGACAATGGAATAGTGAATAGGCTAAGTTTGCAGGCACCTGCTTAAATAAACCTCAGAAATGTCAATTTTTATGTTTATCACAAAATAATTTATTCATGTGTCGTTTGGAGCAAACTGTTTGACACTTAAAACTCTGTTTTGTAATGTGTTGCAATAATTCTAAACAAAATAGCGAATAAACAAAACTATAAAGAAAACGAGAATAAGCGAAGCCAAATAATAGCAACTTTATTCGAAATTAATTTCAAAATTACTGTTGCAAAACAAAATTAGTTATAAAGTAGTTGCAGAACATAAGGTGCGCAACTAACATAGCCTTGTGAGGTGCGCCTATGTAGTAAAAATTGTGACACAATTAAAACCAGCAACAGTAAGTTTTGTAAGATTACCGAAATAATGTTCGCGCCTTGGCGTCTGAAGCCATGTATATTCAAGCAGATATTTCGATGATGATAATTGTTTCAAGGTTAACATTTTTCATGTTTTAAGTTTTGAAAAATGTTGATTATTTACACGTTTCAACGTATTTTGCATTTTCATTCGGTCGATTTGAGAAAAGACCCATCTTCCTATGCAAAAATTTTCCTAATTTGAGATCCAAAAACATCTTATACGCACCGCATCATGCTAAACCGAACTTAAACCGCTCCGATATGATTACTAAATTCAAAAACGCACTCAACAATTACCTTTAATTAAATAACTTTAATTAACCTCTCCGTGATAGACTATATGGCATACACCTTACCTTATCCTATATGTCATATGCTGATTAGATAGCAATCGATGACTTCTATAAGCAGTGACCTCCACTTCCTATGAATATTGCCTGTCATCTTGATTTTCCATAAATGTAACTCAAGGCATAGTCTATCATACTCATAAATGTCATTGTGGTATTTTTATATTAGCCAAATGTCACCTTATACTTTTATTATAGTAAGCAGTAATAATCTAGTACCTCCTCAAATCTAATACGCAAGATTTTATTGTTTATTGATTGAATTTTATAAAGTTATTTTGGTTTGGTTATAAAGTTATATTTGGTTTTTTCAAAAACGTTTTTGACCTCTTTTTTCAGGTCTCACTTTTATCTTTATTGTAACTCTCCGAAATCAAAATTTACAACCTGCAACATCCTTGCATGGTTACGTAAGTAGAAAAATGTTGAATTTTTTATTTAAAAAAATTCTGAAACAGAAACCAAATTTTTACCTATTAAATTTAACAATAATTTAAGAGCCCAATGCACTTTCCAAAAAGAAATCATCAACTAGAAAATAGAAAACCAATCAAATTTTGAATTTTCAAGGTTGTATAAAATGCAGCCTTTAATTAGCAAATGTAAAACTTTTACAAACAAAAAATATTCGTGAAAATTAACTTAACTATTAACTATTAATTTAAAATCACAATTTTCGGTAGATATGTTGCAAAATTTACATAATTCCCTACTATTGCATTATTTCTAATCGGGTTCAATTTGTGAATTCTAGATTTTCGAAAACTAAAAATTTATGAAAATTTAAATAACTAAATCAATATTTCAATTTAAATTTATAACAGCAATTTCACCTTCATGTACATTGGCATGGTGATGGTGGTCTTTATCTGCTGCATACGTCATAGCGGACTACGGCTTTCAAGTGGCAATTTCTGTGTTCATTAGGTTTTGATTTCAAATTGCAATCTTGATTCTGTACTCTGCTGGTCCCGTATCGAAAAAAAATACTTAAGGATAGGTTTAACTATTTAACAATTTAACTACACCATTCTACTATTAATTACGGTAATTAATAATAATTAATAATTGTAATTTAAATTTAGAAATTTTCTATTCAGTTTTTATACATTTCAGTGTCGAGCGATGGAGAAAATTCGCCGCTCACAGTGCTCGTGACCTTACCAACTGCCCTATTCTATAACGTATTTTTTGCCGGCAACCGACGCCCGCTCTTTACTCGGCGCAGAAGGCGCACCTTCTGGACTCTCTTGCGCCTCTTTCTTACGTAGAAATTTTTACGTTCATTTGGACACAAACGACGCAGAACCACTTTACGACGCTTATGTTCGTCCTCGTACTCGCCAACTTTCTATTCGATTTTTTTGCGTACTACATTGTGCACAATGTAAAGTGCATAATATGATGTAATTTAGTATTATCATATTTTAAACGCAAAAGTCATATTATTATAGTAGCAGTAGTAGTAATATTTTTTCTCAATTCAGTTTTCTAAAAAAAATGTAGGGATTGTACAAAAAGTATACAAAACTAACGTCATGGCAACCACTCATTTACTTGATCCTTGCAGTTACCTTTTGGATTTTGTCACTCGTTGCATTGACAGCGTCTCTGTCGGCATGGGAACTGCCCACCATTTTTCTGCAACAGCGCTTTTTTCCCTGCAAATTCGGCTTCTATGACGACCTAGATCTGTACCACAGGCTAGCCGCCCCTGCCTGGTTCTTCACATTCATGGTAATTGGCATTTTACTAAAAAATACTACTAAAATACTTGTAATATTAGCCAAATAACTCGTCCTAAGACAGGAGTGCCGTTAATAGTAATACTGTAGTTTTTGGCATTATAAACTTAAGAGGTAGCAGGTCAATACCGAGAAAACAAAAACTGAGAACGACAAAAAGCGAGAACTACAAAAACCGAGAAAACAAAACCCGAGAACGACAAAAGCCGAGAACTTGCTAAATAAAAGTGTAAAGTTAAATGCGTTCAGTTTTCAAATTTTTTTTGTAGTTTTAGGTTTGGTGTTGGTTTTTAAACAAAGTCTTATGTGTAAATATGCTTGACAAATGTTAACTATTAACGATTAGGCTCGGTTAAGTGAAAGGGTTTTGAAATTTGACTCCTGTAAATTTAAACAAGTGACCCGTACATCACACCAATATCGTAACCTTGATTAGCACAAAAAAACTAAGCCACATAAAGATACCCAAGGGCAGGGGTATAAAATTTTGAATATATTAGTTCTCGGTTTGAGTAGTTTTCGGTTTGAGTACTTCTTGGTTTTTGTCGTTCTCGGTTTTTGTTTTCTCGGTTTTTGTCGTTCTCGGTTACTGTTTTGTCGGTTACGACTTTCTCGGTTTTTGTAGTTCTCGGTTTTTGTCGTTCTCGGTTTTTGTTTTCTCGGTATTGACATGGAACCACTTAAGAATAAGTTTACATAAACCTTGTTTGTAAAGAGACTTTTTCAATAGAAATGGGCAAAGTAACCCAACTTGTAACCTATTTGTATCTATATTTATATTTGTAATCTAATTTCGTATTTATGTAGGTAATGCTGACGGCAGACGATGAGCTGAGCAGAACTGGAACCGAATTGACTGCCGTATTCTAAATAAAAGGAAAAAAATACAAAAATTTGCAAAACTTAAACAATTTGAATTTGAAAAGAAAAACTCATGTTAGTTTTGATACTGTAAATTAATGCTGTTATGCAATTACTATTTTTCCCCAACTAATACTTCTTATTATGTTTCTAAGTGAATGTTCAGGTGAAGTGATAAAATGTGTCAATGTTTTTCAGTTATATTTTATAGAGTAATTGATGAGTTTTGTGGGAATCTCACAGACGTTGTTTGTGTAACAAACTTTATTAATTTTGAACTTATATTAGATTTGCATAAATTTATTCACCAGATAAAACATATAGTTAGTAGTTAGTAACATATAAAGAGTTAATGATATACACTCTAGTCTGGACATGCTCTCGATATTTGCACACTCGGCATGCTCTAGCCTAAGTGATACTATAACAGTGACGTGGACAACGTGACGGCACTTGGCTATGGCAAGAGGGTTATGTCGATTTTTTATGAAATCTTAAATTCGGAGAAACAGAGCTTAGGCCAATGGGCCTTGTCAACGAGTATTCTGAGGAGGAATTCTACGCTGATTTTGAGTATAATTTTTGCTTGAATTCTATTTTCTTGTGCCACTTGCACCCTTTTAGAAGCATTCTCTCGGCTGCAATTGTCTAAAACAAAGACGCAATTTTTAAATTAGTGCATTACCCCAACACAGGCTCCAAAAACAGTACAATTCACTTTTCATCTAGAGGGAAAAAATTTCTAGTACATAACGTTGTTGTCAAAACCGTTACTTACGTCACCCAGAAAGAAAATATGGTCAAGTTGCGGCATTTTCTTCTGTATTGTCAATATTGCAACGTTTACGATAACTCTCTTAATGTTGAGGGGATCAAATATGTACAACTCCTTTAGATCTATGGGCATAAACAATAATTCAAAAGTTGTTTGAAAGAAAATGCAAACTTGAAAGGAAACTTTAATGAATAATATAATGTAAATTAAAGTAGAAATTGACAATTCTCAGGAAGTTAAAAGTAGGTAAGGGCAACTTAAGGACTTAAGGACAACTTAAAAGCTTAAGCACACTTAAGAAATGCCTATAAGAGGCTGAAATATTAAAGATTCAGTCAAACACGCACCCTAAAAGGGTGCAAGTTTGAGTTGTATCAAGGTGCCTCATTTCTAGCACGGGTCTGTCTTGCTAGTTTTAAAAAATTTAGAAACGAAACTTGTTACAGAAACGTTTGTAATATACTCCAAGCCGTTTGAGTTTCTTAGGTTCATAACACCAAAAAAAAATTAGACATCCAATTTCTGTCACGCACGCTTCCGCTTTTAGTATATCAGACAAATTCTCACCACCTAGTATACACACTAAATATTGAGCTTGTACTATTGTGAATTATACCAGTTTTTTTACCTTCTAGGCTGCTAAGGCCCCAATCAAAATTAGTCTCGAGAGTCTTCTGTTTTTCGTTCGTAACTTCGCAGACTTCTTTTCGAAAAAGCCACTCGTGAAACCTAGGCGTGTGCGGAGCCATCGAAAACAGTTTTAATTTGCATATCTTTTTCCACTTTTTGCATATATATGAAACTACTTGGTCTGAAAAAATTGAGTCCTTGAGCGTTAGGGTCGAAGCATGGGGGAAAATCGTGTGATACGGCACTGTAGGCCTCCCAGATTGGTTGAATCCATGACAAATATAAAGTGACTTCACATTTGAGAAACTCGTTTTTCTGAAATCCTCTCTATCGCCCAAATTCGGTACATTGATGTACACCGTACACCGGCCTAAGCCACGGATTGAGCACTTCTAAAGGAATGGTGTAGTGACGATCACCAAAATCCATGAGCTGGAAAATAGTGAGTTTTGAAAAATTGTCCGTTGGGCTCTGCAGATTAAATCTTCTGTCACGTATGGCCCGCCCTCTCACCAACAGAGTTTCCAAGTTGGGCATATGTAGAATGTAGGTTAGAAGATCTGACTTGCAAGGCAGGGCGACGTCGAGTGTGCAGTTTCGAATGTGATGCCCAACGTTGGTTAGAAATTTTTGAATTGGTTCGATTCCCGCGACATATAATGAGAAATTTGTGAAGGGCAGACATTCTGGTAAGTATGAAAAGAAATCGGTTAGAAATCTGGAGTAGAGCATTTCAAGCGATTCTTCAAAATTTACGACAGGAAACGGTGACTTGCGCAGAACAGAATTCGCTAAATGGTGGCACTTTCTGCTGGTCAGGCGAAATTTTAATAATGAACTTGCATCAGCGTAGCGAAGCGTGTTCCACAGTACCTACAAAGCGGAACAATTTATGGTTAGAAGGAAAATTGTATTAAATTTTTATCTTCAAGAAGCTCATTATAAACCCTTTGAAGCCAATTTTAGCACATACTTTTTTGGTTGTTACAATTGTTGTGTCATTATTTTAATGACATTTCGTCTCCTTGCTATAATTTTATGCATATAGTAACCTCGACTTTGAAATAACTTAGGCATTAAAATTTACTAAATTTAAAAATAATGTAGTAAAGACAATAACGCCTAAGAGTTGCTGGTCTACCGAATGCATGTCATAAAGTTTACAAACTATTTTGCAACTTACCACATCGGGAATGTTGGGGATAACTTGTTTCACCCCTACATTTGCAATGTTGTTAATATGCAACTGCATTATGCTGCAATCAAAGATATGGCAACTGCTTGCGTCAGACATCATGTAAAATTAACAAAGATTGAACAAATGAATTGTTAAATGTTGTCAATGTACTTTAAATTTACTATTTTTAAATGTATAAAATTATCTTCTGTGTTTTCGACAAGAAAAGCACAAAACAAGGTTGTAGCATGAAGAAAATCTTTTTGAATACTGAAGGGTCAAAAGCCCTCGGAATCAAAGTCTACCCCAAATTCTCCTCAATGTTACCGTTTCTATTTTAAGAAAATAAGCACAATGGAATAATGGTTTTCATGGTTACAAGAAACCACATTATTACACTTACACAAAATAGAGCTATTCAACCAAATATAAAATTATTGACTGAAAAAATGGAGTCCTCGATAGTTAGAGCCTGAAGGAAAATGGAGTGACATGGCATTGCAGGCTTAACAAATCGATGGAATCTATGGCAAATTTGTAGAGATTTCACATTCCTAAAACTCATTTCTCG
>JAQFYP010002686.1:0-12243 GCA_034694865.1 Bilobella braunerae | reverse complement strand
CAGGGACATTGACCTTTGACCTCATGGACTTGACCTTTCTCTATTTGACCCCATGTCGCTCTTACCATCGGAACGTCCCCACGGATCATCAACAAGTCCTTGAGCAAAATCCATAGTTTCTCAATCGTGTACTGCAAAATAAAAAGCTAACAGTCTAGACAGCCATAATTAGCGCAGTAAATTAGGCGCCAGATTAAAATTACTACAAAAGCATGCGGCGGTGCAGGACTCAACGTGCGACTGACATGACACAATGACAGAAGGCGCCATTTTCAATTAAGGTATAAAATGAGATGATTAGTTAATTAGCACCGGCGGCGACTTTCACTGATAATATGAAAGTTAAGAAAAAACATGGCGTCATTGACGTTAAGCTAAGCTGATTCCATTTTGTACAACCGTAATTAGCATAGTCTAGACGTTCAAATTGCATTGGTGTAAATTCAGCACCAGTAATTAGAATTGTCGCGAAGGTGAGGAGACAAGTCGAAAATTTTGATTCAGTCAATTATGGCGACACTACCAGGCGCCAGTCGTAATTGCTGTGGCGACATACCGTCTCCAGGCGACGTGTCCTCGCCCAATCAAGAAGCTCCTTGATTGCCTTGACCCTGGAGGGGAGGGGACTGCTGTGCCGTAGCTCCGCCTCCAAATCCTCGGATACTGTCACATACTCATCCGACTTTGATCTCGAAATACCTGAGAAAAATGTAATTAGGTAATTAGTGACAAAGTAATTAGCTTAATTACAGTAATTATTAACGTAATGCAACTAGTAGTGCTTCACGAAAGTTAAGCAAAACTCCTCTTCATCGTCAAGTGCATATTGAAGCCGATCAGCTGTTTTTAGCAATCAGCTGACTAGACAGCCTGGCGCCGCTATAGGTCTCAGTACTTAATTTCCAATTAACCAATTAAGCCTAATTTGCATAATTAACATCTCACCTTGTGTTTTGTTGATGCGAAACAATCGTTTGAGCTTCTCCTGAAACCCTTTGTCCTCCTGTCTCGCCATGCTCAAGGGCTCTCTTGCATTAATCTGATACGGATAATATATGGTAATTAGGAGCAGAGTAGACGGTCCTGAAGGGCCCCCTTACTCATTGTCAATTAGCTCAATTAATTAGCTAATTCAAGGACAATTAATTAATTAGCACTAGGAGTCCTACGCTTTAATTTTTGGCGATAAGCTCTTTAAAAGTGAGAGAAGATAATTTGAACTGGCGCCACCGGCCCGGAAGGCTCCACCCCACGAGTCTATGCTCTTATGACCACGAAAACTGACCTTTAATTAATTTATTTGATACCTAAATTATTTATGTAATGTCAAACATGTCACTGACATGAAATATATTTCAAGTTGACATGCATGTTGACATATATGTCAACATGCAAAATGTCAATATCATGATAAGGACAACCCATAGAAAACAGAAAAACTGAAACACTTTAAAAATGTTGCAATTACTCTTCCAATTCCCACTGCAATTTTAATTAAAACTAGCAAAACAAACCCGTCTTAAGGCGGAGATTTGTTGGGAAGCACGCCAAAAGGGCCAAAAAATAAGAGCCAAATGAATAAGGGCCAAAAATAATAAGGGCCAAAAATAATAAGGGCCAAAAATAATAAGGGCAAAAATAATATGGGCCAAAAATAATATGGGCCGAAATAACAATTGATTAGTTGTGCTAGTTTACGTCCCTCCTTATTTTTATTTTGCGATAATCCGAGTTTTTTCTATAGACAAAATTTAAATGCCCGTCTACGGGAGCTAGGTAATTGAATAAGAATGGGACAACCTTTCGTGCAATTCAACTTTTAAATTTTTGTTTTTCGCGCGAAGAATCGATATGTTACGGACGCACATCCGCTGATTGGCTAATCAAAAAGTACGGCTATAATAAAACGACAATTAATAATTAATTGTAATTATTACTATTTTTTTTGTAATCCTCTCTCTCTCTCTTTGTTAAATAAACGGTTACAAATTGCAATTTAAAAACGTTAGTTTAGTTGTTTATTGAACCAATTCAGGCAAAAAAATTTCTGAAGAAGCTAGCCAATATACGAAGAAAAATCAATTGTTGGAAAATTTTCGGAATTGGAGAGCCACTCAAGCCAGATTCTTTATAAAAAAAATCGTTTTTCTTTCGACTAATTCAAGGGTTAATTACGAAACTGAAAAAAATTTCTCCGGAAATGAAAAACAAAAACCTACATGTCATCAACCATGACAAGTGTTTTTGTACGCCTAGACGTCTCACGAGTTCAACTTTACAATTTTGTGACAAATTTGGAATGCCGCAGACAGGACGGACAGTCACGTTGATCACATACGCCCTGGTTCGAGCTAAAAAGTTATTTTTTAAAAAATTATTTTTCCGGAATTTTTAAATTTCTATTAACATTTTCTGTATTAAAAAAATACGTTTGATTCTATTTGATTTTTTGTTTTACAATTTTGTTTTTAAAAAATACTGTAAAAGTTTGAAGCTTTATTCCAAACACTGTTTTAAGCAAGGTTTAACCGAGTTTATCAAAACGAGTTGTGAAGGCGAGAACTAGTTGTACACGCACATTTCATTTACCCATTATTCCTGGTATTATTCAAGCAAAACCAACCCGTCCTAGAACAGTATAATTTTAATTTTAAGATGCTTGTCATGTGACGGGCTTGATTGGCTAATGGTAAGTATTACTAACTTTTTGTTTTTAGTAGCAAAGCGACACTCCTTTTGTCCCTTTTATTATTTTTCAAAACGCGAAAATGGAAAGCAAAATTACAAAATCGAATGGTAAAAATTTCAGAAATATCTTCTTCAATTTTTTTTACCCAAGTAAGCTTTATTTATAATCAGAAAAGCAATTGTTACGATTGTTACGCACACACTGCTAACCCGGGGATATACTGCTAAAAAATGACGAACACAATAATTTAATACATAAATACCGTAAATCCTCTTTTAGTACCCCTGGGGCACTATTTCTTTGGGCGAATTTTACCCTGGGGCTCTAACAGAGGCATGGGGGATTATTAAAGGTGGGGCACTATTTCTTCTTCGTGTAATCTACAAATTTTCTACTTCAGATCAATACAAATTTGATTTGGCAAAAACCGAGAAAATGGCTACTCCATTGCATCTGCGTTTCATTAAGTTCATTGTTTTCGCCCTCTTAATCATTAGTAAATAAATTATAAATAACCTCGTTATTAAGGAGCGTCTGGCTGCTTTATGGGATGATACATTCTGTCGGTCTGTCTGTCCGTCTTTTTCCATAACTCCTGGACGCGTTGATTTTTAAAATTTGTTTGCGGGGTAATTTTCTAAAGGTATATAGGGTGGTCAAGTTCGAAGATGGTTCAGGGGGTCCTAACCTGTCCCACTTAATTTGACTGAAGACGACCCCCAAAATCAAAAATTTGTTTTTCCCCCGGGTTTATGCAAATTTTACATAATAATGGAAAGTTAATTTAATCATTTAATAAAAATAGAAATAATAATTTATCAGTTTATTGATTTTTAATTATGCAATTAACTTAATTACTTTTACACAATTTCAGTTTAAATTACAATTAAACTTTTGAGTTCCCTGGCTGGCTTATTAACGCATAGTATATCGTAACCTCTGTCATTGCCCCACGGGGTACTATTAGAGGTGGGGCATTATTTTTTATTCTCCCCAGGAGACTGGGGCACTAATAGAGACGCGGGGTATTAATAGGGGCTGGGGTACTAATTTAGGGGGGTAGGATTACGTTAATAATAATATTTAATATAATTTTAATATATTAATTTTAATTTTAATATAATATTTAATACATTATTTAAAACCGTCCGTCGCAGGACAAGGGAGCCCATAAGTTACCATTCGATGAATTTGTATACTATATTTGTCATTCTTATTTAGCTCACCTGTCGCAGAACAGGCTTGTTTCGCTGGTTATTTGCAATTTTATACAATAAATAATGATAAAAAAAACTACTGGGATATAACCATGACCCTGTACGTAAGAACTGAACTTACGACTACGAGATTTATTTATTAAAATACGAAAACTAGGACAAGTGGAGCTTCGATTTCACAAAGATTTTATGAGAGGACGCATTCCCCCCTCATTCCCCAATCCCCACATGAAAGGGATTCGTTTGTGAAGTTTAAAAATTTAGGAGCAAAAAGATTGTTTTCCGAATTGATCACTTACAAATTATAAACCCCAAGGTATAGTATCAATTAATAATTGTTTACCCTTCGGTGGTGACTCCCCTACACCCGTTTGTCCCTTAAGCGAAATCATACCATTAAAAGACTTGATAAAATAAATTTGGTAAAAAAATTTTTTGTTGTTTTGTTACCAAAACTTTTTTCTTTTCCATTTCCGGAGAAATATTCTTTCGGATTCGTAATCAACATCCCTGGATTAGTAAAAAACAAACCTTTTTTTTTCGAAAATTTTTTTCAGTGGTTGCACGATTATGAAGTTATATCTTTTTTGTTTTCCAGGGAAAGAATTGTGGTATGTAAAATTTCAGGTTTAGACTTTTAGCAATGGATTATTGCCGGCAAAAATGCAAAATTGAAGCGAAAAAGGTGTTTGCGAAGGACATTGCAACTCTAGAATCCCCAAATAACAAAGCACTGTAGAATAAAAACTACTCAAATCATCAACTAAAACTTGTTATAACTTTTATTCATCGAATAGTAACAAAGGATTGCTACACTCGGGATTGGGGGATATATCGAAGATAGGATAGGATCATCGGTTGGTTATATATATGCAAAAGATATATAAGATTACATTATTTTATCCTCATTAGTACACTCTCACTTCGTTGTTCTCAACGTAGGCAGGATTAGTGAAGTAATTCCAAAAGAAGTCTGCTTTGTTTTGCTTGATAGTTCCCACAAGTATATACTGAGCCGGTATGGTCAATACAACCTCATTAGCCGTATTACTGCCCGAGGCAGGTACGATAGTAAAGATTTTTTCCATATTTGGGGAGTTGCGTCGATATGTATCCACAAATGTATCCATTGCGGCAGACAGTACCTCCGGCAGAACAACGTAGTGCGCCATTTTCTTGCATTCTTCGGCAAAGACAAACGGCTTTAACGAGCCTATATGAATAACACCGTTGGGCATAACCGGTTTATAGCCCAATAGCGTGTAACCCTCAGGAATGGACGGCCCATTGTCGAGCCATAAGCTTGCAAAGTCGACTGACAAAACATCGATACTGAGGCTTATCGCTTCGAGTAGGATATTCAGAGCCTTGCACGTTCCAAATTTCACTTGAAAGTGTGATAGAGATGCTCCACAAATTGCGTCCAGAACCAAATTATATTTATTCACAGTGCCAAGGCCGCTGTAAGATTTGATCGTACATAAAGCGGTTAATTTAAGTTCCTAATATCTCTATTACTATATCACTGTATTTATAACGCTCTGTCAATGACAACATTTCTAGCCCTTGAAGCAGTTGGGTATTAAACACGGAAGGTACTTAGCTTGAGTGCGTGACAATGAGGCTCTCCCCAGGATTTGTCACTTTTGTTTCATTGTTGCCTATCTGGTAATTTAGTCTTTTCCCCAAAAGCTTCGTGTGCCAGAAAGTGAAATATGGCAGCCTCCTAGGACATGTTCTATTTTTTTCTATGTAACATTTCCGCCTTAGGATATGCTTGATATCAAAAGAAAACGTAGAGGAATATGAAGTTGAAGGCGCTCTCTCAGGGATGGATAGTTCGGCTTACTCTACGTCTGTGATAAGTGCATTTTAGTAAGGGAATAAGGGATGCGAAAAAAAACGCAGTTGACATTTGCTCAAGTAGCACTGGACAAGAAACGTACAAAGGACATAAAGCGTTCGAATTTCCTTCAACGTTGGGAACCCAATGTGCTCGAGATATGTTAGTAGCTTTTGTATTTTTGAGGTATGAAACTATCGAAGCTGACTAAATACTTAAATCTTACTAAATATGTACTATTCAAACTAGTGTGCATTGTTAACTTGTTGATCATGGGTTCGCCATATATCAAATAAATAATTCCTTCACTATCGAAGCTGAGATACCGTTGTAGGGTAAAATTATTTAAAATTTTCGAGTAAATCATTTGCAATTGAGTGAGTAAACCACTTACAAATTAAAGTGCTCCTTATCTTGGCTTGTAAGAAATTTTTTAATTTTCTCTGCAGCCGCTTGCATTTCTGCAGCACGTTCCGCATAGTGTTTTGGCTTCGCAATCGCATCCGCTAGAGCCTGCTTTAACTGCACAACCTCTCCAAAATTGCCTTCCAAAACGCTATCTACGTCTTTGCAGTACACTATGTTAACATTTGCGAACACGACTCGATTGGCTTGAATCTGGGAAATCAGTGGTTTAGAGTATTTCTCCGCCAGCGTGGGCTTACCATCTTCGTTCTGAATAATGTAAATATCGGACTGTATTCCGAGATTGGCTAAATAGATGGCAGCGTGCAAAGCACCCAGAGTGTTACCGCCTAGGCCCCCCACGATGAGTATCTTTGTCTTGTTAATTTGTTCCTGAGTCCATTCTCCGGTAATTTTCTTTTTGAGGTGGGTGAGCACTGCAAAGGCGATTCCGAAGCCCTCCACGTGTCCCTTTTCAAGCCACTGGTCAATGGTTTGGGCGTTGTTGATGTCAGTCTTGCCTTCCATACCACTGAGCTTGACGGCAGGAAGGAACTTTTCGTACATGGCTTGGGTGGGAACGATGTATCTGGTTTGCGCATGCGCAGAAGCATTGAGGTAGAGCACGCAAACTGCTACCGCGGCAACAGCAAGTCGAAATTGCATTTTAGAGCTTTTCAAAATGCTGAGAAAGTGTTGCAGTGTTGAGAGTTTTGGGAAGTGAGACTGATAAATTATGCAGGAAATTGAGAGGTTTTATAGTTAAAATGGCTAAAAACATATCGTCATTTCGAAGAAGCAATCCTCTTCTATTGTTATTCAACAAGTTGTTGCTTTGTAGGTATGAGAAGATAATTAAAGAGTGAAATTATATTGGAAAGACCATTAAATGCCTTTTCGGCAACATTATTGGTCAAGAAGGGTTGTTTGACTAATTGTCAGAGCAAGTATTGTATGCCTTACTCATAACTATTATTCAGTAGCGGAAGCGGTGCGCAAGCTACTCTATGTTTTCCTTTTGTCTGTCCGTCAGTCCATCTGACCGACTAATTCTCTCTGAAATGTATACGTAAGGAATTCTCCTTCTCGGCTCCTATCCCTCATACATTTGAAATAGTTGGGTAAATAGAGGGAGGAGTGAATTTACCAATGTTGGCATAATTCCTTACTAAATGCCACAAACAAGCTCTTCAACATGAAGTATACTAGTAGCTTTGCCAAATCTCCTTGCGCTTTGCAGTCTAATATAATTTTCTTTAATTAATTAGATTAATAGAGTACCAGTTAGTAAAAAAAAATTAAGATAATTTTCACAATATTTTTTATTATTGTTTATTTGATTTAGGCTCACCCATATCAACATGATTATTTTCACAATCCAATAAACAACTATACTTTATTTACATCTAACAACACCGTTTCTACTTTGTTTTTACACCATAAATCACTTATCGTGTTCACCGCAGTTGATTCCAAAACGGTTTTAAAACAACTGAAACTTTTTCAAGCATTCTGAGAAATGTTTTCTCCTTGTAAGTTGTAAAGTTCTAGACGTCTCGAGTGTGGTATTTCAGTGTGAATATTACATATTTACAACTTTTGTGAAATATAATTTAAATTTTTTAAATATAGTTTCAGCATCAACAACCAAAACAAAGCCGTCTTGGGATGGAGGTTTAATAGGCTAATTAATTGTCTCTTATTTTTATTTTGTGAGAACTTAAGTCTTCAACAAATTTGTCTTAAAATGCCCAAAATTGAGTTCGGGTGGAAGTGCATCAGGTTTTCCATTTCAAATTCACGCTCGAGGACCCTGTTCCGCACGCAGAGCCTGCTCATTGGCTGACATAAAAAGTCCGGCTATAAAAAAAACTTCATTTAATAAGGTTGAATTTGGCATCTAAGAAATTTCAACAAATAGAAAAAGACTATTTACATGTATAAATTGAATCAAGAAAAAGCATTGCTGAAGACAATCCAATCCACAAGCATACCCCTAGTAGACTTGAAAGAGGTGTTGTGGTAGTGGGAGTAGTAGATTATGTTGGCATAACTTCATACAAACCTCCACGAGCAACTAGAGCTTCGCATAACATTTTGAGGCTCTGAAAAATATTCTAATGCTTTAATGCGAATATTTTACACAGCAAGTTAAGCAAGCCAAGGAAATTTTAGGGAGCGTTGTAATTTTTGCAAAACTTTAATTTCTTAAGGTACTTTCTTGTGTCTTGTATATTTGAGCTGCGAAAGCAAAATTACATTAAAATACTTGTTGGCACATATTAGCTCTGATTTGCTTTATTTTTTTAAACGAAAACAAAACCTGACCGCTTACAACACCTATCACTTGTTTGTATAGCTACTAATAAATCCGTTTACAATAAGACGTAAACAGTGTAAACATTTTCGCATATATATTGCACTGAAATACTCGGGTTGGGTATACCAGCTACCACGAGAAATAAGGCGTTACCAAGAGTGATCAACAAGCACTTTTAGAAGTTGGTATAACCAACATTCGATGTTACTTCTAAGTAACTAGCATTTTTAATGTCATTCGAAATCTTTGCTTATACCAAAAATAATTAAATGATTAATTAAACCCATCTTCACATTATAGCAAATCTGCAATCATGTTTCAACAATTCGCAGTTAAATCTTCAGCAACAAGTTCTTCGTAGCATTGTAGCCACACAAAATGTAACACTTCTAAATCAATGTGGCCCGCCATGTAACTCGGCATGCTCAGTTCTCCTGTTTGTCTTTCACAATTATATTTACCATTGCAATTATATTTTCAATTTATTTTAATTTTATACTCTAATTTACGTTTTCTGCTTGATTTGGCCTAAGCTGACACACAAAGGGTCTAGTAATGCATAGAGTGTTACAGTATTTGCCACTTTTCGTCAAAACAAAAGAAAGAAATTGAGAAATTTGAATATGACTTTAATAAAGAATACCTCCGCCTCCACACGAAAAACAAAAAGAACAAGGAGAATGAAAGAGAGTTATGTGAACAAGGGAAGGAGAGGAGTTTGTTGGCATAATTCCATACAATCATACACGAGCAAATTATAAGCTGCAAAATAGGCTGAATTTATTAAAGTATGCTAGAGCTTTACACGAGTATTTTACACTGTCAGATCAGCAAGGAAGGTTTGATGACATAGGAACTTGAGAAAATATTGTCCATAGCAAAGATTCTAGTTTGTGAGAATGCATCTTGCGGTACAATAAAAGGTCTAAATACGCTAAATAAACCGTGGTAAAACGGTCAACCAAGTAGCGGAAACAACTAGTCAGAACACATTACACATTAAAAAAATAATAGAATCATTTGATCGGAAAACAGAACTTTGGATTTCGAGGTTTGTTATTGGAAATCAATGGATCATTTCAGGGTACACTGGGCCTCTGGTGTTATCAATATTATCATAACTTTTTGTTTCAAGCAAAAGCAAGGTTTGACCTTCAAAGGTAATTTTGAAGTCAAGAGGTCATTTCCAGGTCAAGGGGGGCTCTGAGGTCATTTAAAACAATGTAACTTTTTGTTTCATGCAAAAGTAGGATTTGACTTTGAAAAGTCATTTTGAGGTCAAGGGGTCATTTCCGGGTCAAGGGGGGCTCTGAGGTCATTTAAAACATTATAACTTTTCGTTTCATGCAAAAGTAGGATTTGACTTTGAAAAGTCATTTTGAGGTCAAGGGGTCATTTCCGGGTCAAGGGGGCTCTGAGGTCATTTAAAACATTGTAACTTTTCGTTTCATGCAAAAGTAGGATTTAACCTTGAAAAGTCATTTTGAGGTCAAGAGGTCATTTCCGGGTCAAGAAGGGCTCTGGGGTCATTTAAAACCTCATAGTTTTTTGTTTCATGCAAAAGTAGGATTTGACCTTGAAAGGTCATTTTGAGGTCAAGGGGTCATTTTGGGGGTCACTGGGGGGTCACAGAGAAAAGTGTCATATTCAAATGTTGTTCCCCTATATAACAGGAACAACTTTTGTAAAGGTCATTTTCCATGTTGTCATAGAATGATATCTTTGACCTTGACCTTTGACCCCCAAGGCGGTCACTTCGGGTCAAACTAAAATAAACTTAAACTGGGCACGATATGAAGGAACATTTCACCGAAAACCGCTTGAAGTTATGTTGAGTAGTTCCTGAGATATAAATTATACTCGGACGGACGGACGGACGGACATTACGAAAACATAAAGTAGCTTTAGCTACGTTTCCGCTACTTAATAACGGAAAAGATGCGTTATTCTTCATTTCCGCTTAGCGGCTGGTGAACATGTAAGGAAGTGGGTAGGTATCAGCATACATGTATGCAAATGTTGGTAGTCTTCTGAATTCTCACAAAGCTACTTGAAAACCCTGTCGAACCCTTTCCCTGTCCTCTGGTGTTGTAGCGTAAAATGCGAAGTATCCTGAAGATACAGGTTTATACAAGGTCAAAGAGTAGGCAATTTCTTAAAGGAAAAATGTTGGCGGTGTTGGCCTAGTGGTTAACAGCCTCATTCTCTTTCCATCCGAAAGCATGAGAACCGGAGTTCCAAGCCCCCGATCAGCCACAAAAAAAGTTTTCACTGTTGGCTTTGTCCTTAAAAAATTGCCTAGTTTCTGACGTTGTGTATGTCCTTATCTCCGTGATCTAGGCATACAGAGACAGAGGATATGAAAATTAGCCGATAGGTTTCCCAGCAGTCTTTTTCAGATTTGAGACGACTGCCCTCATTTGCATAGAGTCACCTACGGTTATCGGGCAAATGCGACGGCCGTACCTGATTTCAGGTTGGTGTCCTCTCTTTGTCGACTAGGCCCGTAAACCAGCAAAATGGTACAGGTAGTCTGTTGTGGCCATTTGATGACAACATCTATGCTATGAGTCCCTGTCACATCCCTAACCTTCCTTTCATGTTGACCATCCGCGTTCTGCGGGAATAACGCTCATTTACCTTTATCTCTCTTTTGCCTTTTATTAAGTAGCAGATTAGCTACTTTATGGGAACGCCCTGTCTGTTCGTCTGTCTATCCGCTTTTTGTCCGATTGCGTTTTAGCTCCCGAACAGATTGAATTTTTTTTAATCTGTTCGCGGGAGACTGAAGTCAAGTTCGAAGATGTATCATAAGGGTATCACCCTTCATCCCCTAAATGATCTCCGAATTGACCCCTAAAAAAAACGTTTTTTTCGTTTTTTGCTTTGTTTTATCATTATTATAAAAAGATAATAAGTTCTCAATGACCAATTTGACCCACATTCCATGACCCCCTAAGTAACTCCGGATTTTTCTTTATTTACTTGAAACGAAAACATATGACTTACAATAGTTTAAATGACACAAGTGACACTTCCCGTTCATACCCATGACCCCCTAAATGACCCACATTTACCCATATAGTATAATACGCTACTTGGTTACGTGTTTTTGCTACAGTTTATTAAGCAGCGAAAGCTACTTTATGTTTTAGTCATTTCTGTCTGTTCGTCCGTCCGTCCCTCTGAGCTCAGGATTATCTCAGGAACTACTAAAAATATCTCAAATCTGTTTTTAGATATGAGTTCATTGAGATCCGGCGCAGTTCAAGTTTATTTTTGGTTTAACTAAAGTCAAAGTTGAAGGTCTAATATTTCATTCTATGACGACATAAAAATGACATTAACAAAACTTGTTCAACTTCAACCAACATGTAATTGTAAAACAACATTGGACACTTTTCTTTGTACTCCCTGTTAACCCCCAAATTCACTTGGCAAAAAAATGACCTTTCAAGGTCAAACCTTACATACTTTTTTATCAAACAAAAATGTTATGATAGTCCCCATTACTCCCCCGTTCACACAAAAATGACCCCTTATCCCGAAATGACCTGGTTTCAATTATCCCAGATGCTTTCTGTCTTTACTATAAAATCGTTCCTCTGTCCGTCTGTCTGTCTGTCTGTCTGTGATCGATGCTTGAAAAAACCGCTGAAGCTACAGCCGCCATATTTTACACAAAAATCACGTTAGTACCTGCGCTGGTTCAGGGCCAAACTCCGGGCAAAAAATCCACTTCCGGTTTTTCCTTGGTCAAAGGTCAAAT
>JAQFYP010002685.1:0-12245 GCA_034694865.1 Bilobella braunerae | reverse complement strand
TGGCGGTGGCTACGCTGTAACCTCAGTCTGGGTAGTACTGCTCCGACGCTGATTTGAATCGCTGCTGCTTGTAGTTTGAGCTGCGCAAGCGCTTCCTTGAGCTGAAAATGAGCCTACTGGGCTCGTGTAGCGCGGCGGTGGGGACGCCGTGGGCGCGTGCTGCCTCCCACCGTTGTCGGCCGCGGCGCTCTTCCGACTCATAATGTCCTTGTAACTCGGGAGGATGCACTGTGAGCCCAACTTTTCGAAATCGGCCACAATGTCGTCGTACGAGGGCGGTGGGTCACGTGTGTAGGGTACAATGACCTCGATGTCAGCTCTTCTCCTTCTGAAACGTTAAAAAAAAAATTAGGTTTTGAAACTTGAAATTTTTGAAAATTCGAAACTTGTTTTGAAAAAACGTTCATTACCTGCTGCCAAACCGTGAATTCACACGGCCACCGTAGAGCTCTCCGCTCGTGTCCACCTGATGGCGGCTCACCGTGCACAGGCACCACATCAGTCCACAGATAATGAGTCCAAAGAGGAACATGAGGCAGAAGACGAAGATGTTGTTGTCGTCGGAGGACGTTCTGTCCTCCCGATCTCGCCCGAATCCATCCGAGAAACCGTTCGGGTCTTTGCCGTGCCCACCGCCGCGGCCGTCGAGCTCGTCGCTGATTCGGTGGATGAGTATGACACGGTCACCTGACCCCGTCTTGCTCGTTGTGGGTGACTCGAGCGGGAAAAGGGGCACGAGGTCATGACCTTTCTGGTGCCAGAAGTAGGAGATTTCAGCGTTCGGCCGAAAACCGCTTCCGTTCGCCTCCGCGGTGGCTTCTGCGGGGGGTGGGGGCGGTGTACTCGAAGAGGTTGTCACTGGAGACTCCAGCGATAGGTCAACCATAAGTAGTGGCAGAAGCGCCAAAATTTGAATATTTCTGAAAGTAGGAACCATTTTGTGGTGTGGTACTTGCTTGAAAAGCACCACTTTTTCCCAAATGCACAACTTTTCCAAAAGTAGTTTTCTTTTCTCAAAAAGCACCACTTTTCAAAAAGTTTTTTTTTCTAAAAAATTAACACTTTTTCGCAGAACAACTTTTTCCAGCAAAACTACTTTTTTGTTCTTCCTGGAACACAAACTGAAGATCCTGGAGCTGAAACGTTGCAAAAATCTTTGTAGCTCCGCACAGCACTCGACAAAAAAAATGCAAAAGTTGCAAAATCTTGGAAGCTGCTCCTTTGCAATTTTTTTGCAAACTGCAGAAAATGCTTCTTTTCGCAAGTGGGATCCAGCGAGTGATATAAAGTTGGTTATGCAAATCTTTACAGCACACAAATCAGGGCGTCACATCTCTATCAAGTTCGTGACGTCCGTGAACTCAGTGGTGGATTTCCCTGCGTAACAGAGTGGCGCACGACTCTATCAAAATTTTGTGGTAAATTGATATTCACGAATCACGGGACAATTGCTGTGTGTCTCAGAGGTGTGGTTGTGGTCGAGATTTGCAAAGTTTGCTTAAGACAGCTTTTGCTTGTGCTTAAGTGGTGCTTAAGACGCTTTTTGCTTAAGTGTGCTTAAGATGTGTTTTCGCAAAGTTGTCCTTGTCTCCTCCAATCGACGACGTCAGTGGAGCGCGGCTTAATTACTACTAAAAGCACTTTGGGGCCTCTTGATTGCTTTATTTCGCCCTCCACACCCCACTGGACCGCAAGCACATTAAATAAGCATAAAGCAAAGTTATGCTTACAATATGCTTTTGCTTAATGTTCGTCAGCGTCACACCAAATGGCGGGATTAGCGTCCCAGCGTTCCTCACATGGCAGCTTCGCATGTGGCTGGAATCGCTTTTCAGAGCAATATTTTCTGCTTCGATGGCTTCGAAAACAGATTTCAACGACATAAACCTGAACCAAAATAGGCCTATTTAACGTTCTTTTTATGTAATGTCATTGAGGTCAAAGGTCAACGAATCTTTATGGTTATCGCTTCTCCTGGAAATGCACGGAAGCAAATGTTTGGTAACCCGGAAGAAAATACAGAGCGATTCTTAAGTGATGCCTTAAAATGTAAACTCATATCTAAAAACGTCTCAAAAATGGTTGGATTAGTTTATATAATCTCAACGTTTTGCATCTTGCATAGCCTCAGGATACTTATGCAAAAATTAGTGCAATATGTGACGATTTTTTTTATTCATGTCATTGAGGTCAAAGGTCAACGACCCTTTATGCTTATCGCCCTTCGCAGAAAGGCTCTCAGGAGCAAATGTTTGCAAAAACGCAAACGGAAGAAAAAAGCGTGGATTCGTCCACAGAGCGATTCTCCTAAGTGTGCTTTGCAGGTACAAAAAAAATCGCTGGAAAGACTAACTTTGTACTTTGTGAGTGACTATGAAACTGCAGCAGTCACTCTGTACTTCATATGCTGAAATCGCTGGAAAGAATCACTTTTGTACTTTGTACGCTGAAATCGCTGATGACAGCTTTCGCAAGTTTTGCAACCGAAAAATTATTCAAAGTACCATACCTCACCTTATGCTAATTTTGACTACCAATTAGGGCTTAACTACCGCTAAACACATCTACCGGAGATTTTCCACTTGTCAAAAAATGATATCGCTTCGAATCGCTGGACGTTTATGTCCAAAAATTTAATAAACCAAAATAAAGTGAATTGCGCAGCGATTAGCGCTGCAAACTAAACAATCAACACCTTTCAGTGCGTGCGTGCTAAACAAGGCAAGGTCAAGAAAGAATGGACGATAAAACAGATTCAACGAACCGATTAATCGGTGTCGAAATAACTGCGTATCAATCAAGGCAACGTGACGCAAACAAAAACTAAGGACACTTTAATCGCTGAATTTGAATTAATCGCTGAATCTTAAACAAGGCGTTTCAAGCCTTGCTTAAAAATTCAGGTGTGTTATACGGTATATCTAATTAAGAGACAAATTAGCACCTGAAAAGACTTGTGGATTAATTCTATTTTTAACTGATTTAATTATAGTTTAGCATTTTGCCAGGCCTGGAATTTGAGCACGGTGTTGTTCACCGTGCGTCGCCGTGCTAGAAAATTGCGGAATTGAATCGTTAAGCAGAAATTAGCATAATTTGTGGCGAAGGAGCGCTTCCGCCTTTTGCATTGCCTCCACGCTTCGCTGGAGCGATTGTCATTGACAACAATTGATGAAGGTACTTAAGTCAACACATGCCAGACCTCTCCAGCCCAATTCTAATTAAGACCCACTTAAATCCGCCTCATTGACTAACACACTTAATGACTCACAAAAGCACCTTCCTCTTCCTAAGCGTCTCGTGACAAAGGGAAGCGGAGCTCGTGCCCCGACATGTAGCGCTGTTACCTCAACCGATCAATTTGGGGTCAAAGGTCAATGAAATTTCAAATCTACCGATTGGTCAACTGCAAAATTCTAAAATTTCGAATCTAAAAATTTTATTCTCCAGATTTTCCATATCCGAACAGTGCGGAAATGGCAGGATGGGAATTCGGGAAATTATAAAAATTCACAATTTGAAATCTAGCAAATGACCACGCGGAAGTTATAAACAAATATTGTCGATTGCAGATTTTCTAAACATGGTGAGAAATTTTTAGAATATAAGATTTTAAAAAAAAGGTGAGAAATTTTTAGAATAAGATTTTCAAAAAATGTGAGAAATTTTTAGAGGGTTTGTAAGAATTTTTTTTAGAACAAGATTTTCTCAACATGGTGAGAAATATTTTGATTTGTAAGAATTTTTTTTTAAACTAAGATTCTTCACTTTCGCATACTTTCTTCATCAATGCTAATTTTTGACGCAAACAGCGACGCGCCGAAGCGAGAGTTTGGTATTTGTTTAAAATAGACTGTTGACCTCCATTGAAAAATGTTTGGTGGGTCAATGACCCCGAGGGATTGAATGGGCCACTTTGTCAATTAGCACCCTTAAATGTAGGGGACTATAAAACCGTGATGAAGGGACCCGAGACTGTTTCAAAAAGTGTTTAGGCTGTCATCGGAAGGTTCTTTTTTTTTTAGTTCAAAATGGTGGTCACAACTTACCGCAACACCCTGTACGTCTGTTCTGTGCTCCTATTGGTCGTTTCTCTCGCTTGGTCCCTCCCACCACCGAGTAAGGTGCGGAGGTTACAGGTCAACGGAGGTCACAATTCTGTCCAGGATGAACGAACATGTAAGAACAGTTAGCTTAACCTTAAATTAATTAATTGAAGTTAATTAAGTGCAACATTAGTTAAATTTAATTGTCAATTAAAGTTGGCAGCATGCTAATGAACCTGATGGGCGGAGTCATGAAGGGGAGCTGGAGCGACATTTTCTCCAACAAAAACGCCCACATTTCCTTCGTCCCACTCGGATCCATCATCTTTCCAGGCACGAGCACGGAGACGCCCGTCCGCAAATTAGCGTCACGAAGCTCAGGTCAAAGGTCAACTTCGTGAGTGACCCAACATTGAGGAAGGTCAAAGGTCAAATACCCCTTGAGTGACCATGCTCACAAAGTTAATAGTTCTTTTTACCTTGTTGCCCTGTTTTTTTTTATTATGTTAATCTTCCAAATAGAAAATAGCACAAACTAAATCTATGCGTTAGAACAGGAGTGTGACTAATAAAGAAAAGTTGTTACGAACTATTGAGAAAAGAAGGACAAAAATATGTTTTCGAGTAAATTACAATACGTTTTTTTAAAAGCAAAATACTGGAAAATTATAATAGTTAACTAGAGCAGCGATTCGTGGTTCTGTAGGAAGGGATGGGTGAGGAGTTGCGTAGCGCTGGGACGCTGCTTCGGATCCGTTTGAAAACAGTGCTGCAGAACAGAAATGACGCTGGAACCTTCAAACTGGGCTGGAAGCGGTGGATAGGAAATGACGCCGCGAATTATTGCGTTAATTTTGGCCATTTGATGCACAATGTTCTGAAAGGGCGTTCTTCCGAAAACCATAAAGTATAAAATACAGCCGAGAGACCAAATGTCGGATTTGGGGCTGATCTAAAAACAAGTACACAGCGATTAGAAACAACACTTTCAGCGATTAAAAACAGCACATTCAGCGATTTTGGGAGTTCAAATGAGGTCAAGTGCCATACTTTGGTACGCCCATGAACGTCTTGATTAACAGTTTCTGGGCTAATAAAGTTGAGAGTTCCTTTGGGATTGAGGGTGGCGATGCTCGTGAACTCGGGCTGAAGTTTATTGGCAATTCCAAAATCAATTATTTTCAAATTTCCGCCGACCCAAACAAAATTGGCAGGTTTCAAATCGGCGTGAACAATTCCTGAAAAAAAAAATGAAATAAAAAAAGACTATTTAAGCTTCTTAAAGCTCATTTAAATACTAGCAGAATATAGTAAATTTAATAAATTTATACGTTAGTTTTTTTTGTACTAAATTTAAGTGCTTGCCTCTTTGGTGAATTGTCTGAACAATTTGGAGCATCCTTTCCCAAATGGATTTCACTTTGTTGAGAGAAATTGCCTTGTCAGAAGAGATGGATTTGCTCAAGTCACACTGACCGAATTCCATCACGATTTTAATCGTCCTGTCACTCGGATTCATCTCCCTGAAAAAGATAATTTAATTAATTAAGAGTCCAATTAAATTATGTTAAATTTTTATTACAAACTTATTTTCGATTTCATTTGCCACGTAAATTTAAAAAATTTGATTCAAAATCTTTCGCACTAAACTTACCAACATTCAATGTGAATTACTAAATTCGTATCTTTGAGCTCAACTAATAGCTTGATTTCGTTAATACATTCATCAACTCCTGATTGGTCAAGTCCCCCCAAATGGATCTTCTTGAGGGCGTACAAACCCCGAGTCTCCTTTTCCATGGCCTGGAAAATTACAAAAAAAATTTTTACAAAATTCAGAACTGATTTTTGTTACTTTTTTTTTTTTTTTTTTCGTAATTTGGAAGAAAACACTACTACTATTTTGAGAATGCAGTTATTTAGTTTTATAGATGTAATTTACCAAAGAAACTTCGCCACTCCCGCCTTTGCCAATTTGCTTCATGATCAAGTACTCCTTGTCTCCAACGGATTCGGTCGGGAAGCGCCAGCCAGAACTCGGCTTCTTCGCCGAGCGATTCGGGGCATTTGACCTCTGACCCTGTGACCTCAACGAACTTGACCCTGGCCCAGACGGAAGTGCTGGAGGGGGGCAAAACGATTTCGAACCAACCGGAGTGCTGTGTATGGGCAGGGGCTGAGGTCGGACCACGGCGGCAATGACAGGTGGGGGCACTGACCGCGGCGGAACGTTTTGATCCTCGGGAATACTAAACAGTGGTCGTGGAGCGGGAAGGGGCACCGTTGGCAAATCCTGCACAAATTGTGGCTGTGTGTTGTTGTCCATCGGAGCCAAAACGGGAGAAGCGTCAAGGTCCGGGGAGACTACTTCTTCTGTACTGTCGCCGGGTGTTGGCGGGGTGATATTGGAAGTCGCTGACGCTGAAAGCGCTGCCAGCGTAGATGGGGAAGGGGAATCCGTATTCTCAGGTTGGATTTCCGGGGACGTTGACAAACGAGCCATCTCAAGGGGTGGAAGGCCCATTTGCGAACGAATTGGATTCATGATTCCTCGCACTGAATTCGGGCTCAGAGTCCCTTCCGAGGATTCGCTGGTCAGAAGCGATTGGTACAGAGAACCGAATCTAGATTTCCTCTTGGGGCTAAAAAAAAACAAAAATTCAGAACTCAAACCAATGGCTAATTAAATTAATCAAACTGCTTGATCAATTGAGCTGGTTTCAATTACTTTTGCGAAGCCACAGTTCCAGTAGGAGCGGTATTAGCGCTGCTTGTGTTGAAGGAAGCGCTTGCAGGGAGATTTGACGTAGATGCGGAAACATTTAGCCCAATTGAGGTCCGCAGCGATCCACCGCTGGTGGAAAGTTGATTGCTTTTGAGCGCGACCGGTGGCAGAACGCTGCCATTGCGCAGAGACAGCTCAGATTTACTTCGCTCCATTTCCCGTCCAGTTAGATACGATGTCGAGGTGCTTCATGAAAAGAGACACGTAACCTGTTAATTGAATAAAACAATTAAGACATTTGACATTTCGATTAACGGATCGCTGTCTTTTAGTTGGCTCTAGCAAAGGCAAGTTTGTGCTTGTTTTATTATCTTTACTTGTCTACACGTGCTGCAGCTTTTGACATTTGAAGTGGATGACGTGAGGTGAACACATGAATCAGCTTGATCAATCCAATACTAATTGATCTGTAACTAATTAATAATCGATGATTACTAATTAAGCACTTAGGTACAAGCGATAAGATCAATCAATTAGCGAAACAAAAGATGTCAAAAAATACCACATTACATTGAGAATTGAATTTGAAAACAAATCACAAAAAGGGATATTTTTTGACCGCCAAAAACTCCATCCCGCGCTTTTGATTTGAAATGTCCCCCTTCGAAGGCGGGGACTCGAAAGTGACTCACCCTGTTTAATAACAAAAATAAAGAGTGATTCATGTACCACGGGGGGAAACCACGGCCATGTGTTTGTAACCTGGTCCTCCAAACTCATGCATCCGGCTGCTAAATTATCAAGTAAAATGTAACAAACTCCTCCAGTTATTTTGTGCCAATAACCAAAAACTCAACTTTTCAAAAAGCTATTTATGATCATACTTAACACACTTAAGCTAGTAACGCTGATACTTGCATTTGACTTTATAATTTCTGATGCAATGTTATCTGTTTTGGTAATAGAGATTACTACTACTACTATTAAAGAACTCATCATCTCCAATTTCATACTTTATACTTTATTTATTTATTTATTCTTTGTATCTTCCTTCCAGGCATAACTGATTTGTAAACGTCTAAAACGCAAATTTTGAATTGAAAAGCTGCAAGTGGCGTTACAACCAATCCAATTTCCTTGCTAAATTTAAGCTCATTTAACTCTAGATATCCGGTAAAAACTAAAAGAATCTTCAAATTTTTGTGTGAGTTATTCCTCATAAAAGCCCCATAGAGTAACAAACCTGCTATAAACAGTGCCATTGAATACTGTTTGTATTAAATTCATTCAATGCAATAATTGACAATCCCTTGGTCAAAAATTTATTATTTTTGCTTTTTTTTACACTATTTTTTCCTTCTTCAGGTGTAACCCTGTTTGTGTCCGCGGTTTTCCATACGTATACACTCAGAAACCCCGCCCAGCTCTGTAATGAGCTCTGTTCATTAATTTTGTAGTGAAGTGCCAAAATACGCTGGAAAATCCAGTGATACAGCGATTTTGAGCTTAGCAAATTTTGCCTGGAAAATTTTAGTAATTTAATCTAACGCCCTTGGCCTCACGCGTTAATTTTCCAAAGTCAATTAGTTAAATAACTAGCATCTTAATTGCAATTAATTTACTGTCACTCCTCTGATAATTCTGTATCTCACTTGTCACATTTTCTTTGCTTGGACCCTTTCTATGGCTCCATGCGATTTTGTTCGGCAAGTTCCACCCTAGTGGGCTTGGCTGGAGAGAAAACGGAGGGTGAACGGCGTCTCTTTTTCCCCTCTTCCGCTCGCCGCCTCCCTCTCTTTCTCTTTTGCCTCTCGCGCCGTCTACATCGCACTCAAGACCTCTCTCCAACTGTCAACTCTTCCGGGCCACCCAGAGGTCAACCGGAGCATCTACAGGTCAAGGGTCATTGACCTCTGAACAGGTAAGGTCAATCACGTTAATTGGTCACCAGTATCGTAGTGTGTCATTCTCTCCTTCAAGGGCTCTTCTGCTGCGGCAAAAGGGGCCTCTAAAATTAGCCTGTCTTTCTTCCTCTGTCTCTTCTTTCGCTCTTTCCTGTCCCATTGCGTCAGACAATTTTCTAGAAAAAGTGGACATCCTCTGGTGGACACGTCATTTGTTGACATCGTCACCTTGTTGTCATCGTCATCTGATCACAATCGTCATCTCGTTAGCGTAGTTGTTGTGGCAGAGGACAAGACAACAGAAGGGGAAGGCAAGGCTGGGATGGCCCTTTGGATCTGAATTCAAAGATGGATCCGGTCGTAATCTCCGTTTTGGACTTGGGAAGGGCTGCGGAAGATGAATAGTCTGTTCCAGAGCGGAGGGCGGATCCCGGGGCTTTTCAGACGAAGGGGAAACTTGGATGCTTTGGAAGTACTATGGCTCGAAGTGCTTGGAAGTAACCAAACGAAGTTAGGGGAGACTTTGGAACAAAGTACGAGAAGGGAAAAGACGGAGGGTGAATTCCCTTGTCTCGGGCTTCCAGTCTACACATTACAAACGGCGGAGTGACTCACGGTTTTTTTTTGTGGCCGTGTGCTCTCCAGTCCTCTCGACCGAACAACGGGATGCAGTTCTTGGAGAAGGGTGGATTGGAGCCAAGGGAAGATGGGGATTAGAGCCCTTTAACAAGAGTTGCAGCCAAGGGAGGGTGACAGGTTTTTTTTAGTGATGGGGCATTTTTGGACGAATGTTCGGTCGGATCAATAGGGCTGGAAGGGGGAAGAAGGAAGGGTTGAAAGGCGACCAGCGCTTCTGAGCTCTCTGTTCTCGTAATGATTATGATAGCGTATTTCCTGCTTGAAAAACGCAGGCATTAATTCCTCCTTTCGCTTCTTCAATCCTCCTTTTTTAGAACTGGATCTTGTATCCAGTCACGTAGCTGTAACAATGTCAATGTCATCGCATTGACACAGTCGTTTCATTGCTCAACTAGCTCAGGAAAAAGTCCCTTGAGTTTGAGGCTTTTGTCCGTTTATCTGTGACTGCTCAAGATGTCTCTATTTATCTTTCCACTTTTTTTCCTTTTGTCTGTTATCACGTAAACTGTCATATTCTCATTGGTCAATTTCTGAGATCTCAGGGTTCACTTCCAGGAGGAATTGATAGAACAAAGTTTTTTTTTGACGATTTGTTATTGTTTTTACAGATTTTTTTTCTTCTGGTGAATTGTGATGGTGGAATTCGTGGAGGACTGGTTCATTGAAGAGACGTTGGGCGAAGGGGCCTTTGGAGAGTAAGGAACTTTTGTTTGATTTTAATGGTGGTCAATCACGCATGCATCTTCTGTCTGACTCGATTGTAAAAACTAACTTTTTTTATTTGTTTTTTTTTTTCGTAGTGTCAAATTACTGGTGAATCGAAGGACGAAGGATGAAGTGGCTCTCAAAGCTGTCAACTTCCGTGACCATCCCGAGGCGGAGGAAATTGTGAAGAAGGAAGTTCAAATCCATAAAATTTTGAGTCATGAGAACATTGTGCGATTCTTTGGAAATCGGCGCGACAAGACCATCGAGTACATTTTCTTGGAATACTGCAAGGGAGGGGAGTTGTATGATCTCATAGGTGAGAGCATCAATAGATAATAAATCAACGCATCTTTGTCAAGAATGAAATCTTAAAATCGCTGATTTTCTGTTTCAGAGCCCGATGTCGGAGTCTCAACCAGCGCAGCCCAGTCCTACTTCCGACAAATCATTGCCGCTGTCGAGTATTTGCATGGCCTGGGCGTGGCTCACAGGGATATCAAGCCTGAGAACATTTTGCTAGACGCTCAGGGAGTAATTAAGTTGAGCGATTTCGGATTCGCTACCGTTTTTCGATCGCGTGGAGCCGAGCGCCTCCTGGAGAAGCGCTGCGGAACGCTTCCGTACGTCGCTCCTGAAGTTCTTGTACGCCCGTACAAAGCGGCTCCGGGAGACATTTGGTCCTGCGGCATTGTACTCCTAGCGCTTTTAGGAGGAGGTAAAATTTCAAAAATTTCAATTAAAAACTAAAAAAATAAATAAAAATAAGCAATTATTTAAAATATTAAAAATTCTGTCGTTTTTTTAGAACTTCCTTGGGATCGACCCACCATCGACTGTCCGCCCTATAAAACATGGAAAGAGGGCCGCTGCTATGGAATGCCGTGGACGAAGCTCGATCTTCCTGCGCTGAATTTCATGAAGCGAATTCTCTGCCCCGTGGCCTCTAAGCGAATCACAATTGAGCAAATACACGCTCATTCCTGGATGAACAAACGAGCTGCTGGAAGTAAGTCGGAGTCGAAGATTCGTCCTTTCTGCAATTTGACCTTCGACCCATTTTCCTTCAAGTTGACCTTGACCTTGGCCGAGTCTTCTGCTGCAATGGCTCAATTTGCGGTCAGGTACTTCTGTGACTCAGAGTGTAACACTTGCGTCTGAGCACAGTGGTAGCTGCGCCAAAATTTGATGCTGGATCGTCAAGTTGTTCACTTTTAAGTTTAACATTCGATTTTCGAATGGGCTGTGGATTGACAATAAATGTTTATTGAAAGCTGTGCAATAACTCCAAACAACAATTTCTAAACAAACACAAAACTTCGTTCTTATAAACTTCTTTTTCATGAAATTGTTTATAAACTGTTTTGCTAAATTGTTTCTTTTGTTTTATTTTTTGTTTTTTACATTTCTTTTTGCATGTTTACAGGCTCGAGTGTGGGGAAGTCGAGTCCAAAGAAAAAGAAGATGGCGTCTGGTCTCAATCTGGTCAATTCCCTGGAAGACTCCATTACGAGGTTGTGTTACTCTCAGCCAGAACCGCGCTGCTTTGGAGGTAGGCCGTTGCGGAGGACTAATTAAGTTGTTAGTTAATTGTAATTAAGTTAATTACTTAGCAGGCATTCCAGAAGAGGACGAGGTGGACGCTTCTGTAGATAATGTTATAAACGCTGATCTCGACGAGCGGTGCGCCTTTAGCTTTTCTCAGCCGGTGGGGACCTCGGACGCGTTCTTTTTGGGTTCCCAGCTCGTGACCACGCCCACCAAAAACTGCCCTCCAATCCAAAGGTGGGTGAAGCGCATGACTCGCTTCTTTGTCACAACAAGTTTGGACAACACAATGAAGCAGCTCACGCAAGTCCTGGATGAGTTGGGCTACACGTGGAAGATTCAGACTAAACCTGTTTTATGCGTAAGTTTAAAAAAAAAACAGCGATTTTTAAATGAAATTTTTCTAAAGGAGCAGCGATTTTTCAATAAGATTTGCTTTAAAAAACAGTGATTTTAAATTGGATTTTTGGAACAGGTCACAATATTTTCTACGGATCGACGAAAGAACAAACTGGTGTACAAGGCTTCGGTGATAGAAATGGGCACAGGGCTCCGCCTCCTCGACTTCAGGCTGTCACGTGGGGATGGGCTGGAATTTAAGCGACAGTTTGTGGTTTTGAAGGGCCTCCTGGCCCACATCGAAGTGTCCACTGGACCACTGACAACATGGCCGATGGC
>JAQFYP010002684.1:0-12245 GCA_034694865.1 Bilobella braunerae | reverse complement strand
GTAGAACTTCTCTGCATAAGACCCTCTTGTTAGGCTATGGTAATGCGGAATGGAGGAAGATTTCTTTGCTCTTTCGACGTCCATTTGTCCCAGGTTGCTCCTCAGTTTGGTGAGGAAAATCTTCTTATTCAAGGAGGCTAAGGTGCATTTGACTTCCGTAAGTTGTAGATACAATACTATTTGCGCGAGGTATATTCTACATTGAAAATCAATCTCTTTTCATCAAATAAAAAAAATAATATGAAACATTTTCCTTATTGGATCGTGCATAGTAGAATATACTTATGAGTTTCCCAATAGACAAATAAACTGGTATTAATCAGTCAATTTTAATTTTTAGATTACATCAGAGAATTAGAAAAGGGCAATAGCCACAGTTATTTTAATACAAATTTTTTTTTACTGTTTCTTTATTATTATATTTAGTTTACATAAAATATATTTAAAAGCTTTTGCTACCTTTACTGTTGCGAACATATAGAATCTGGTTATCAGGTTAAAATGCTTTTTAACTTACCTTTGAAGAACTCAATATCGATATGGCTTTCCACAAGATAATTTTGAATTGAATCCACATTCCCATTCTGATGCAGCTCGATATAAACTGGTCGATTTTCTGCACTGTCGTTTGTGTTAAATCGTAAAGAGAAATGACATATTGGCCTTGTTCCTTGATTCAGGATATACATTCCGTACACTGTATTTTGAACTAAAAAGGAACCTTCGTTCTTTATGTTTAACTCAACCTCGACTAGAGCAACTTTATGATTTTCTTCTAATTTTTTTCTAAGTGTATTTAAAAGTGTATCTGCCTGCTGCTCTTTATTAAGTTTTATCATTGTTTCCAATTTTTTAAACGATCGAAGAAACGTATTGTCGTTTTTTGAGGCCCCGCGAACTTGAAATCCAAGGCTTTTGCTATGCTTCTCGAGTCTTTCGTCGATAAGTTTCTTTACCTATTATTTACAATTTTTGTCATGCATATCTAACTAATTTTTATTACAACAAATTTTGGTACACTACTATCGGGATTCTGGCAATAAGCTGCATGCGGTTAAGCTGAAAATTAATTTAAACTACCAGCTTGCTTTATTAATGATATAATTGTAAATTACTATTTTGCCAAAGGTTTCTTCCAGTTCTGTATCATTATTCAGTTTTGCTTGTTTTGTCTCATAGAGTTAAGATAGATTCTACCAAGGCCAAGTCTACTACATCGGTGCTCTTGCCTTCGACATAAGACTTTGCGTATGCTAAAATGGTACACAAATAAAATGCTAAATCCCTGTATAAGACGTTTTTTTAAATGTCACTTCTTACCAAGAGATTGATCTATGTAATCGATTCCTCCATAGCTAAGCGTCGCTCTAGCGTTTGTTGCCAAAAAGTTTATAGCACCTATTACTCTAGCACAATCATCTTTATGCAGCGTGTAATCCTCCTGTGTAAAATTAAAGTAAGTTTAACCTTTTGCCAATGACTTACATAAATTTGTGGAAACAGTGCTTGATAGGTAACATATAAGTTGATCTGTTACTTAGAAATGCTAGGAAGCTGAACATAACTTTATGTTATCAAGTTGTGATTACCTGCAAGTGGTGCTCAAGTTTAAACCCACGATGCTCAACCAATAGACATGGACAAAAGGTAAGAGCGACTGGGTAGAAATTTTAAACCTCAACAAGTAAGTTGTATCTATCTCTCAAGTACTATTTATTTCAAATGTTTCGGGAAAGAGAAAAAAGCTTTAGTTGACATTATCGCAGAGCAAATATTAAGGACTGTTCTGTAAGCAAAGGTAGTGGTATGGTAGGAAGGGCTCGGTAGCATGGATGTTTTTATTAGACGGGCACAACAAAATATCCGTAAAATTTTGCCGAATTACGGACCTAAAACACAATGGCCGAAGACACAAACCTGACACGAGGTGCGGACTTAAAATCCGCCTGATACTCGCAATTGAATTTAATAATTGACCCGCATTGACGAAAATATTGGTAGTGTTTCTCTGGTATAATGCGAAACCAATCGTATTATTTCCATACCCTCTGACCTTGCAACCCAACAATAAACATACACGCATAAAATTACGGAGGCAAGCCAATGCCTTCAGACAAAACCAATAGCGAAAACATTTTTGCGGCTGATCGGTGGATTCAAACACGGATGGCTAGTGTAGAGGGGCATAAACCTTATTCAATAAGGTTTCGTGCAGCCTATGACAAATAAGACCCGAGCGGCAACAAAGTCTACAACTTATGAATTCCGAGTAACGCTTTTACTTTCAACCGGTCAGGCAGAGTGGCCTATTGAATTTTGACTGGCTTGTGGTACTTTTAGTATTTTGACTTATAAATTCGGCCGTTTGGGCCCCGCGGGTCAATAAATTTGAATAATCCACTTGGGAAATTTTACAGTAAACGATCTTAACTGATTGATCAAAAATACTTTTCCGTGAGCTCAGTGTCAGTAACCCATAACGCCAAAAGTCTTATGTAAAGGTATCTTCAGTATACTCAATTGAATTTAGAAGCAATTTTTTTGTACACAACATGCTTTTACTGCCAAGAATAGAACTTTGAAATGTTGTTTCTCTCGTACGTTTTCCTAGTTGAAAAAGTACAGTTTGAGCAACTTTTTTTTAATTATTCACTAAAGAAAAAGACTACTTCAAGAAATAATGAAGCACAACTTTGTGGTACAACAACTAATCGTTTTTTTTTAAATAACAAACAATTGGACAACTTATTCACCATTTTAGTTTGTGCCGAGAATAACAACAGAACGCGAAACAATAGTGATGTTTTTGGTTTCCACAAGTCACATTGGCATTGACATATGAGTTTGTTTAGAAAAAAAAAACTATTAACTATAAACTTAAACTATAAAAAAAATTATGTTTTGGTGACCCATAAATATGTGTAGAGACAATGCATGACTTAAGCTTCCAATCTAACTTATTTTGTGATAAATTAGTTTATTGGTTGTGATTTTTAAATATTCAAAGCAAAGCTGTTTTCTCTGTCTTTACAATTCTCTTCTTATTTTAAATCTGATTGGAGTTTTTTTTTTGCAAAATTAAGAGATATATTAATTTGAAATTAAAACTCAAATTCATTAGAATCTGCCAAACTATGCTTCCTTGTAAGTAGCTTACCTTGTACTCTGCAAACACAAAATGACCGCAAAGCACAAATACAATTACAAGTCTTGTGTCCATTTTGCACTTGCGGAAATACTCGAATTCTACTCTGCGATGTATTGCAAGTTACAGTGTAAAACTTCCAAATCGATTACTTACACCTCGTTCTCTCTACAACCAACTAATAAAACTTTCTCTATTTCTCAAATTGGTTTAGAATATATAAAATACTAATTTGCGTCAACCTTTTGCTGTAAAATCCAATACAAAGAAGGCTCCGAGTAAGCATATTTCCCATTTTCAGAAACTAGAAAAATTGGCTTTGCTATAAATGACGCATGAGAATCTCCGTGAGAGAAGCAATTGGGAAAACTTGAGGCACATAAAATGTAAGATGTTTCTAGTAAAGATTTTTTTATTCCAGGAAGACTTGTCTATATATCTATTGTCTATTGGAAATATTGTCTATTGCTTTTTATACGTTATACCTTATATAGAAAGAAGTTGTAAGTTCTAGCAATTCTTCATTTCTTAATTTTAAATTAATAATGGTGTAAGTTTGCATAATAAAATATAATTCCAAGCAGTTTGCACAAGGAATTACCAAAATATTGCATGCCGGCAAACCAAAACCTCGAGGTCAACTATTGTTTAAGTCAAAGTGTAACAATATTGTTCAGCTTTATTTTTTGAAATGGCTTCTCTTTCTAGTTTGAAGTAAATACACACAGCGGAACACACCCTTTGGCTTTCTAATTCCTTTTTCACTAAAAACTTTAGTAAAACAATTAAAGCAAACAGTATGCCTATTTCTAGCGCAACCATATAGTTAGATTTGTAAATTCTTCGGTGTTTGACCAACATTCCACTACAACGCCTGACCTTAATAATAGGAGTAAGACAAATCCTCCCTTAAATTTATATCCCGGTAATTTGCGTAGGAAAGTAGGGCAATAAATATATTTCAGGAAAACAAAAGTTTTAATTCGAAAAAAATACAAAGAGTTAAACCGTTTTTTTTTTTCAAATTAAGAATTCTTTCGTAACTGTCTTACTGTCTTATCCGAAAAAGCAAAATGACTGCAAAACACAACATAACCAAAAGTCTTGTATCCATTGTAAGAAATGAAGGGAATCCACTTGAGTGCTACTCGGTCTCCTGCGGTTAACTGCAGTGTAAGACTTTCTATTTGAATATTTTCAACTCGTGTTTAGAGTAACTTTCTTGTTTTTCTAAAAAACTTGAAAAATAGTTCTTATAAAAACTAAGGAAGGGGATTAGAAGTAAGTTGTTATTTCATTAGCAGGCAGGGAGAATATGAGGTAGGCAATGCATAACACAGGAGTATTATGGAACCTCCTCAGGCACTGTAGAAAAAGTGTTGTGTAATTTCAATAGTAAAATTTTACTCTTCTTCAAATTAAAATGTATTCTACTACCCTCTACTAAATCAAATATCATAATATAATTAAGAAAATACAATAGAACTTGTAATTTGACTTTAATCTTAAACCTGCACTGAAAGAAATTGTTATTTGATAAATGAGTATACTAATGCTGCAGGCTAAATATCAATCATCTTAAAGTATAAATTTCAGCTATGTTGTATACATTTCAGATGTTGCCTAATTGTATATTAATCTAGTTATATGAAATACCCCTTAAATATCTAAACATTTCATTTCATACTTAGCTTTTCCAATGTAAACATTTTGTCTGGTTTTAACATATTACAATTACTAACCTAAGTCAACCAATAAAACAGGCTAGTTAATGTATAGTATTGTACTGTGCCAAGATTTCAATTAAAGTTGCAGATGTGGGTAAGCAGATCGGTAAATCTTTCGTTTGGCTTTATTGAAGCGCGAAGGTCATCAGAGTATCTATTAACCGCTTTCATCAGAGTATCTATTAACCGCTTTAAAATATTTAATACTTCATTTATTTGTATCATCTATAAATTGTTTTAAATGTAAACGCTGTGGAACTTGTAACAATTTTGACGAGAGATGGTCGGCGTGTCTTTTCAACTCTGCTTCAATTTCCGTATGTTCATGGAGTCTCATGTTTAAAAAACCCTAAAATCGACAAGTTCTTCAAAATTAAAGTAATAGATTTTTTCAACTAAATTAATATTATCTGAGAGTAATGAATCTTACGAAAGTTGTGAAAAAGTGTTCCACATTAAATATATTGCTTAAATCTTGAGTTTCTGCTTTTCCAAAAATGAACATACTAGTATCACAATAGATAAAAATGCTTCAAAATGTTCAATATTTACATACTTATTTTAACAGCTGGTTTGCCTTCACTGTGTGGGTTGCATTTTTTGGGGAATCATAAGTAGCTTGAATAAGTTCAAGTTCCCTATCAAGGATAAAACTAATAAATGTATGATATAACTTTTAAACTATAAATAAATATATACTTATCTTATGCTAATCTAATTGTGATAAAATATATTTAACTTGTGCACAACTGATTTGGAATTTCCACAAAATGACTATGTCAGCATTGAAGCAAATTCATTTTTGTTGTTTGTTGCCCCTAGATGGCACTAATGCAAATTTGATCTTTTGATCTCAACTTGTATATGGAAATTGTATTGGCTCATATTTTGAGTAGTGTTAAGTGCAAAGTCCATTTCAATTGAACTATTGTGCACGGTACATAGATGGCATTCGGGAACTAACGGTGAAGTTTGGGTTGCCTCCCATTCCGTTCTTTTTAAATGTATAAGATACAATTAAATCTTATAACACCACTGATCGTTGACAACCAATTATTTAAAGAATACTAGGCGATAACTAAAGTAAATACCAATGTAACTAAAAGAAAAACTAGATACATTGATGGTAGAATTTTGCTATGACAGGACTCAAGTTTCAAAATAAGTGATACAATTACACACAATTACGAGCAATTAACAAAACAATCACAATTACATACACAATCAGCCTCGCATACTCGCATAGAAGCATTTTCACAACATTGAAGAAAATTCCTTTTCTTCATGCACAACCGGTTCAATTTATCAAATTATTTTAACACTAAAAAAGGATACAAATTTTACTTTATGCGGACGTAAACTTATTTAATGAATATAAATGTATTAATGATGATGTTCATTAATTTAGTTTGAATATTCGCTATGCCCTAGTCCAATAAACAAGGACTGAGGTTCATCAACTTACAATTTGCTTTTAGTTATTGTTTTAGGGTTTAGATTATGTACTATTTTGTAGAACACGTGTCTACTAAAACTAAAATTAACTAATTAATTTTTGTTAGAATTAGAACTAAAATTATAACGCCAATGCCAGTAGAAACCATAATTTTCTCACTCATATTACGCTTCTTAACTCCTACCCTTACTAGGGCAATCCACGTCGTCTTTGCGAATTTGAGGTTTCAAAATCTAGTAGTAAATTAGACGTGCAAAAAGTTAATTTTTAAAAAAAGTGTACCTTTCAAATTTTGAAATTTTAAAGTGGGATTAGTCCAAATAATTTCTAATAAGAATATACTTCATACGTTGATGCTGCCGTTATTAGGCGTAGTATTAGCACATGTAATTAGGAAAAGCTGAAAGTTTTGGTGAGGTAAACTTCGTCTTAGTATTGGGTAGGTTAATTGGTTTAATTACCTTTTTGTTCTTACTATCTCAAAAAAAATAGATATTTTTTTAATAAAGGTGATGGTACGGAGGATAAAGTGCCTTGTTCACTGGACAACGATAAATTGAGTCACCGGTAGCGAATTGTCAGTTACAACAATGGAGTCTTGAAGTTATGACATGACGATTTCCTCCTCCTATTTAGCATTAGGAGAATTCATAATTTAGAGATGGTGACAAAGAAGTGGTAACTGGACACTTCACGACCGGTGTGTCAAGTTATCGCCTCATCTTTTCAGAATATCGAGGTGGCGAGGCGGTAACTTGACGCTCTAGATATACTTTTAAAATGAATTGAGGTGGTTAAAAAAGGCGGAAACTTGACGGTGTTGGGGAAAACACGGTGAGTAGGTTGACGGTGACACAGCACAACACACGCAAAACACAGCGCGCACAACACTAACACTGCACTTGACACAGACAAATATACCACCTTACTCGTGTAAGCTTTTTAATTAGTTCCTGGCTATAAAGGTTACCAGTTCCTGTATATTATGTTTCAAATTACCAGATATAATGTTGGCCCTCAATTATTTGTGAATCTTTTTAAATTCGTCCTCTAACGAGACATATGGCAAAGCACTGTGTATTGAAGCTGAAAATTGGGAGAGTGTATGCGAGTATGCAGGACCAAATTTAGCTGGGAGATTTTATCATCGGAGTTTTTTTTTAATAGTTTAAATGTTTTAGATAGAAGTAGTTTATATCTTTCAAGATTTAAAATACCACATTTTTACTATTTTGTTGAGTTTTTTTAATTGTATTTAAAACTTAAAACTAATGTTAATTTTATTTGGAAACCTTACATTTTTTGACATATTATAGAGATTTTATTTTTATTTTTTCTCGACGAGAACGAGAACGAACGAGGGGAGACTTTCTCTCTTACGTTTTCTCGTTCTTTCCGTCTCAACTCTTGAGTTTTAAAATGCCGTCCTAATGAAGACGAAACGGAAAGTTTGTTTACTTGAACAGCTAATTTAGCGCTTTAGATGTAACCCTTCAATTAAGCATGAAACGGGAAGTTCTGCGATTTCTAAAATCTTACGAAGTTAAAGATTTGCTATTGCTGGAATGTGCTAGCACATCTGACCCTAACTATGTATTTAGAACAAGATCTTTAATTCAAACAAACTAAGCGAGCACCGCACCCTCAATTTCCAGTTTTGAAAATAAGCTACAATTTTTAAGAGGTAGTAGCTTAAGAAGACGATTACCGAGCAACTCCGAGGGCTTGAATAGCACCTGACCCCGAACAAACAAGCATAGCAAAATTGAATTATTAAACTTAACCTTTAAAAATCTAAAAGTCAAAGTAGACAAACGCTTGAGGGTTGAACCAACCAATTGGAACATTAGCTTATGTGGAGTATTGGATTTAGATAAATAAAAGACCTAGTTGGCAATTAAGATTGAACGACCACGAGTGACATGGCACCTGGGGAGGGTGAGAGACATGTCACTTGAGCTTGAGACTTTTTTTCTAATTGATGAAAATAAACCAAACTGAAAGTTGGTATCGTCGTCTTCCAGTAAAATGATTAAGTCGTACTTTGGGTCCTTTCAGAAGTCAAATGGCTTCCCCTTGGTCAGTTTTTGATTTAGAAGTGTATTAAACACTTTACAGGACGCTTACGAATTAAAATTTTAATTAACTTTTGTTAGTTAAACAAGAAAAAAAGGAAAAAAAAACAATTTAAGGTTTCGAACGAATGAGAAGACGAACGAGAGGACGAACGAGAGTGAGTTTTTCCGTCTTCTCTGGACGGACGAGAGAAGATGAGAACGGGAACGGAGGGAGAAAGTCCTCTCACGTGACAAAATTCTCGCGCCAAACTCATCCGTTTGTTCTCGTCACGACGAGACGTGAAATTTAAATCTCCGTATTATCTTAAGAACTGTTTTGTTTAAAAATTGTTAAAACTTTGTTCTAATTTTTTATGGTATTTAATTCTAATTTTAACATTTTAATATTAATTGTACGTTGATTAATTAATGTGCTTAGAAAAGTTTGGAGATTAGTTTGTAAGATACATTCTTGCTTAATTTATTTATTTATTAAAATTACTATACAAAAATAATTTTTGTAACTGATTTTTTTTTTAAATTATTTACAAGACTTGAAAATTAATTTTTTTTTTGTAATTTTATGGAAGAACTAAAAATTGTTTTAAATCTCACTTTTTCAAATTTGCAGATTCCAATTTCTTTGACTAATGTATATGTAAAGTATATGTAATACATATTATATATACACATATATTTTATGCACTTATGTAATATATATTAAATATTTTATGTGTATTACATAAACTTAAATATTAATATTAATTGTATCTGTTGTAAATGTTGTAAACCTTATTTATATTAGTACATGTTCATAAATTCCAATTTTTACAGATATATATATATGCATGCAGATATATACATACCTATACACATATACAACACACCACATATAGGCGATTACATATAAAAGTACATATACATATATTAATTTATGTATATGTATACATATTACAAATATAACATTATTTATTTAATTGTGCATATATAACATAACGTATTTGCAGACATGAGACGTACACAACATGTTTTACACAAATTTTTATTGGCTTTGAATTTTAATTGAATTATTCACACAAAGCTTACTGTGAAAAATATCAATTGTGGTTTACATCTCAACTCTGTGTGGAGGGATTCGGGAGGGCGTTTCCGCGCATGGCATCTTGAGTCCCCGCCCCTCACACAAAAGTGTGAGTCGGGCTCAGGTGTGACCTATTGTCTTAAAAATTTACGTTTTTCACTGATTAAATCGCAGTTAATCAGTGATGCATGCGATCTAGCGCAAATGTTCGGAATTGTATATAAAAAATTGTTTGGCGAACGAATAGCTATCTGGGACCCCTAGATGGCGCATCCGCCGATTAATTATGATTTTTAGAACAATAAGAATCACACAAATGTGTGAGTCGGGCTCAGCCGGGTTAACTAATAATCTTTAACTAATGTTAAAGAAATTTAAGTTTTCAATTGGGAAAATTAATTTTTTTTAAATATTATGTTTTGAAAAAATCGCTTAAAATTAGTCAATGGAATAATTGTTTTTGTTTTATATCATTTGGTATTATCAGTATTGAGTACTATACAAATGATTTTATTCTGAAAATGATGTTTTCTAGTATTAGCAAATTTTAAATTAGAATTTTTTTGAAATAATTTTGGCATTTATGAATATATGTATTTAACATTTTGACAACTATGAGAAATTTGAGAGATAGTGGAAGCCTACATCCTACTTTCACGAAACCTTCTCCAAAAAAAAGTAGAATGTTGATTCTATTCTAAACTAGAGGTAAGAAATAAACTTCACAGCATAGTCAATTAGCTTACTATGAATACTCACAATGACTAAAATTTTGAAAAATTAATGAAGTCAACTCTCACTACTCCCGACACCAAACTAAGCAATTTTTTTCTTACTCTCGAATTAACGGACTAACGTAAGTATGAAGTGAATTTTTTTTGTCACTTGCTACAGAAAATTAGCTTGAAATTTTTTTGTGAACCATACTTACCAGGATATGGTCTCAAGTGGTTGCGTTTTTTCGAAATCAAATTTGGGCCAATATAATACATTTTAAAAAAGAAAATTTTTCAATATAGTGACAATTTCCACTATTCAAAATATCAAAAACTTTTTTGAAAATGAAATTTTTGAAAACCTTATGGGATTTTACACGTGAATTTTGCAGTTTTACGTGGTCCCCCCTTACAAAATTATATTTTTTTTTAAAAAAATTTTAAAAATTCATACGCATACAATGCATTACGTTTGAAGCGTCGAACCTAACCTAAACTCGAACATCACCGTCGCGGGTTCGAATCCTACCAACTTCTTTTTTTTTGTACTTTTTTTTACAATAAACTCTTGGAACTGATTAGTTGAAATTGAAAGTAGAAAGCTGCAGGCAGAGGTTTGCGCGTATCGAAATGTACACTGGGCCACAATTCCACAAAAATTACATTATATAAAAAAATGATGGTTGGTTGGTTGATGGTGAGTAGACATATATCTACATCATCGAGTTTTTTCAGGAGTTTTAAGCTAAAGTCAATTTGTCCTAATGGTGAGAAGCATCGAACCTAACCTAAACTCGAACATCAACGTCGCGGGTTCAAATCCTACCAACTTCATTTTTTTGTTATACTTTTTTTTACAATAAACTTTTTGAATTGGCTAAAGAACTTCCTCCTAATAATACAGTCAATTCCATAATTGTGAAATTAATTAGTTAATCATGACTAACAAGTAAGAATAATTAACTTTGGAAGTTGATTTTTACATGTAAATGGGGGTTCTTACGTAAGCTGAAAAAATGACCTCCAGTTGGCTCAAAACCAATTTCTTATTAGTTAATTATGATTAATACTTAAGAATAATCAACTTTTGGAAGTTGAGTTTCACCTGTAAAAGGGGGTTCTTACGTACGCTGAACCTACATATGACCTCGAAATTGGCTCGAAACCAATTTTTAATTAATTAACTATGATTAATATTTATAACTAAAAAATAATTAGCTTTGAAAATTGAGTAAACGGGGGTTCATAAATACGACCAACCTAACTGTAACATTCAAATAGCCCGAATAAGATTCCAAATTAGTTATTATTAGTTATTGGAACTTTGTTAATAATTAGTAAAAATTGGAAATTCAGTTTCATTTGGAATTAAGGGTTCTCTTGAACATAACATTAAAAATTTAAAAAAAATATTAAATTAAAGTAAATCATAGTATCAAACGTATTGAGAAGTAGCAGCAATGAAGAAGAAGTTAGTTTATATTAAATTATATAAAACGAAATTGGTTGGCAGTCGTGAGGCGCACGGCAAAGACAAAACCAACTTTTTTCCGTTGATTTATAACAACTGGCCCCGTGACCTAATGGTAGAAAACGTCGACATAAAGTCGAACGCCAACGTCCCGTCGTAGGTTTGAATTCTACGAACTTCAATTTTTTTTTTTTTACTTTTTTTCACAATAAACTTTTCAACATGGCCTAAGAACTTTGTTCTAATGATTCAGTAAATTTCCTAATTGTGATTTCAATTAAATAATTGTGATTAACAATTAAGACTAATTAACTTTTGTAAGTTGAGGTTTATATGTAAATGGGGGTTCTTACGTACGGTGAAGCTAAACCAATTTTTATTTAGGTTATTATGATTAAGAATTAAAAATAATTAACTATGGAAGCTGAGTTTATCATAAAAATGAGGGTTCTTACGTACGCTGAAGCTAACTTTGACCTTGAAATTACAAAGTCAAATCCTAATTAGTTATTTAAATAGTCCAACTCTTGTAGGCCAAGTGGTTAGAGCCTTGAGCTCTAGCCAATGGACGGACACGGGTTCGAGTCCCGGT
>JAQFYP010002683.1:0-12247 GCA_034694865.1 Bilobella braunerae | reverse complement strand
TTCATGTAAGCAAATTCTTAACCTAAATACTAAACTAATTTCTTTTGGCATTATAATCCTAGGTCAAATTCAACAGAATTAAACTAACTTAGTTTTAATTAACTTTAATTTAAATTGTTTAATTTTATTAATGATTCTGGGTTGTTCAATTAGCTTTGCAATTAGCTGATGAAGGTTATGACGTTTTGGCTTGGGAATTCGAGAGGTCTTGTCACGAGGTCAACTCAAGATGCTCTTTTTTTTTGTTTCTCGTTTGCGTTATTTCTGCTTTCCTTTTAGAAACTTTTAATTGTTTTAATTAATGGAAAATGCTAATTAATTGAAGTTAATTATTAATTTAATTATTTAACTTACCTTCAAGTTAATAATTGTTAGCAATTTATTAGAGCCCAAAAAGATGCAGACGATGGAGGCACCTCAACTTTAGGTTTCGAAAGAATGCCTTTGGAGTTCAACAATAAAAAATCCGTTCGGTGCTTAAACATAATAATTGTGAAATACAAATGAGGATCTATTTGAAGTAATAGTTAAAATAATTACAACTTGTAACTGAAATTAAGCTCAGTTAATTAACTGATTTCATCGCCTAATTACAATTAAACCACCAATTAATTGAGTGAAACCGCAAATTCCTATACTATTATATACTATTCAGTTTTGGCGAAATGGGCCTCTTTGACCTTCCGTCGGCAATTGAGTACATTTTGAGGTTGAGGGCCCTCATTTTGAGGTTGAAGTCCCTCAATTACGTAGGCTTCAAACATGGCTTTCTGGGTCATGATCACCTTTCGCCCAGAGTTGACCTCAAAGGTCAAGGTCGTAGTTGCCCTCCCCCTGTCGCTCTCTTGAGCATCATGAAGGGCTTACCCAAAAAGTACCTCGTGCCGCATATGAGCTGAGTCTCAAAGTGAGTTTTCCATTTTTAAAATATAGAAAAACTAGAAATTAATTATTTTATAGAATTTAGACATTTTTTGAAAACTATAAAAACTAGAAATGTTTTTAGAAAATTAAAATATGGAAAATCTGGACAAATTTAGAAAATGGAAATTTTGTTAGAAAATCTGGAAAAATTTAGAAGATCGAAACTTTTCCTAGAAAATGAAGACTTCAGAAAACTAGAAAAAAAAAATGTTTTTTAGAAAATTTAGACTTCAGAAAACTAAAATTTATTCTGTTTTTTTTTTTTTTTGTAGAAAATGAAAATACACTTAGAAAGCGTTTCTTTAAAGTGTTTTGTTTTCTCGGAATATAGAAAATTTTATTAAACTTTTTTTCTTAGAAAATCTTGCATTTTTTTGGTGGAGAATTTCCGCCTCCGGCGTTTGTGGATGTGTACAAATCGCTTGGCACTAAAATGGTGTCCAACGCATTTCTTGCGCAACCGCTCTGCGCCCAACTGATTTTCCTCGATGCAGGATGGGACTTACCGCAAATGCAACTGGTTAAAATTTAATTGTAATTAATTAATTTTGATTGAATAATTAATTAACTTTAGAATCAACTCCCCCTCTTCTTCTCACACACGCCTACGCCTATTATTTCGGCGAAAAAGAAAATGAGGTCCTTTACGCCCTCCCACTTCCGCCCACGTACCCCCTCAAGGGTCAGAGTACCCGTGGCCCATAACTGGGGTCAAAATGACGCCATTGTTGACCCCGACGTGGGTACTTAACAAAAATTAAGACAATATTAAAAGGAAGGCCCTTATCGTCAGTACTCTTAAGGGTCTCCCTCGCGAGTACCCTTAAGGGTCCGCCTTGTGAGTAACCTTAAGGGTCTGCCTCTTAAGCACCCTTAATGGACTGCCTTGTACGTACTCTTAAGGGTCTGTCTCATAAATACGCCAAACAAACTTTTGGCTGAGTTTATGCGAGTTGCAAATATAGTTTAGTTTTAGTTTAGGCGAATTACAGTTACAATTTCAAATTGTGCGTTCGTGTTTTAGTTTAGTTCACTTTAATTTAATTGGCAATTAAATTACCTATGGTCAGAGGTCAATGAACCGGGGTCATCGTCAGAGGTCAAAGGCCAACGGCGCATGGCCTTTCTCCAAATGGACTCTTCTACTCTTTTGAGTGGTACATGAATACGCCAGACAAAGGTTTGGGTGAGCTTGAGCTAATAAGTCAGATTTCATAAAACTGATTAATGTGAATTTGCACTTTGTGTGTAAAATAAATTTAGTTTTAATGTACTTAATTTTAATTGTTCAATTTTAATTAACTTCATTGTAATTCTTTAATTGTAATTAATTATTCTGGGTTGTGCAATTAGCTCGGCAATTAGTTGACAAAGGTTACGATATTTGGCTCGGGAATTCGAGAGGAAGTGAGTATTTGCGAGGTCATGTCACGAGGTCAACTCAAGATACTCTTTTTTGGGAGTTTAGGTAAACACATTAAACTAAAAAATACTCAACTTGTTTTTAGATTTTAGAGTTTTCATATTCATAATACGTCAAAATTTCCTTTAAAAAAGGTAATTGTAATCATCGTTTCTCATTCTCCCAGAATTTTTCGAGCAGTTAATTATGTTTGAAGTTATTTTTACGTTAAATAGTTAATCACCTTGAAGTTAATTAGTTAATTTTGCAGCTACCTTAAAAAATTGTTCATGCAGTATGAGTTTTACACATTTCTGTCCGAATTTTACCACATTTTTTTAAATGAAAAATTCAATCGACGCTTAAACCTGACAGTAGGTTGTAGGCTTTTTGGTAGTTGGATTTTGACGCAAATGCACTTTTAGTTAATTGTCCATTAAATTAACTTAATTTCAATCAACTTTGTTTTAATTGTTCAGATATTGTGAGTTTTAAAAAATAGATTCGCAATTAGCTAACGACGCTCGCCTGGGAAATTCAAGAGGAAGTGAGTGCTCGAGAAGTCACGAGGGCATCTCAAGATACTCTTTTTTTGAGAGTTTAGCTAAAAATGTAGAAATTTTTTCTTAAAGTTTTAAAGTTGAGAGTTTTGTGTTTATAAAAAAAATCCTTTGTTCTAAAAACGCTAATCGCAATCATTTTTTTTCTCAGTCACAATTTTAATTAGTTATAATCACATTTGAAATTAGCTTCTAGCTTAATTAGTTAATTGCGTTTGATACAAATGTAGTTAGTTTGAAAGCTATTTAGAAAATGAAGAAACCCCAATCCAATCTTTTTCTGTTTTTTTCTCCAATCTGTTTTATCCAATCGGATAAAACAAATAAAACAGTTCGGCCGTAAAAATAAATTTGTGAATTCACATTAAAGTTAATTAATTAATAAAGCCTATTAAAATTTAGGTTCCATGTCAATACCGAGAAAATAAAAACCGAAAACGACCATAACCGAGAAAAACAATGTTAAGGTAATGGCCTTTCTCGGTTATGGTCGCTTTCGTTTTACTCGGTATTGACCTGCTACCATAATTTATACTAATTAAAGTAAGGCCCTATTAACTTTTAATGAATTAAGTTATTTGGATATTGGCGAACCACCATTTAATTAATTACATAATTGGTCAACGCGTAAGTTTAACAAACCCTATTAATTAACTACAACTTATTAGCCCAATTAGTTTGCCACGATCAACTTTACTACGGTAAGCCAAACCAGGCCGTCCTCGCATGACATTCTGTCCTGCTTGAAAACCTGCGCAGTAAAATCATCAAACTTAAAATTCAGCCCTAGATAGCGGATGAGGATACTTTTAAGGGTACTCCTCTCTCAGAACGGGCAGTCTTCACGCACTTACAAAATAAAATTTATTATAAAAATAAAAAGAGCCTAGGTTTCGAACCCCCGCCAATGAGTTTTTGGCTACGCGTCTTCACCCATAGGCAACAACGGTCAACTCGTTTTGAAATGACAAATAAATTACCTAGGCCGGACACGCACTTTGCACAAATTCACGACAATCACCTTCCACTTTTAATATGTAAGAATTTAAAAGTTACACAGCAAAGTATTACAAAGTATTTTTCAGCCATCCAAGCCCGTAATAGAACAAAGGACACCCATTTCAAGACAAAAAGTTGTATTAAAACTGGTTCAACTCTAGGGCTAGTGCTATGGACGTGGAGGTAAAGTTAATTTACAGAAAGTAATTTATACTGTAATTGATTTTTTTTTCTGTGCGTCCGTGCGTGCGTGCACTTGCAGTTCTTCAGAAGCAAAGGTTGAATTGCTTATATTTTTGCTTTGTCTCTCCGTCCGTCCGAGTACGGCGATTATCTCGGGAACTACACAACATATCTCCAATCTGTTTCCGCATGAGTTTTACGATGCGTCGTAAAATTAATTTTCGGCCGAGTTGGACTGTTGGTTAAAAGATTATGTCTCTCCCTCTAGCCAGCCTGAGAACGTAGGTTCAAATCCTCGACCAGTCGCAAAAAAAAGTCTTTGTTATTGGGTTTCCCCTTAAGGAATTGCAAAGCCTCTTACTTCGTGTGTGTCTTGATAGATGATTTTGTTCTAATGGTAATAATGTGGCCCAATTTATGTGTGCTCGAGGCTCGGGCCTTCCAATTTAAAGTGTAAAACGATCCACCTTACTTAATCACCAGCCAAACATGCCCGCCCTAGGACGAGAGGATTTTTCACAGAAAAAAATGAAGAAGAAAGTAAATGCTCTTGTATAACGCTGAATGTGTGTAGGTGACTTTTAGAGTGACCATCTCGACCACTTACTGCTTACATACGGGAGTACGGCTATAAAAATAGCGCATTTAGATAAGATTCTTATACAACGCAAACTACAAGATAGTAACAAGATAATATGACATACAATTTTGCGTAACATACTTTTTGCATACAATATTAACAAAAGAAGCAAGGTACTTTTACAGAGCTGTTCTCCACATCGGTCTCTCTTTGTACATGTTTTTACCTCGAAAACTCCCGTTGGTGTGACGCATGTGTTTACCTTTGTCATAAATTTTGAGTCGAAAATTGTTTAAAATTCACTAGAATTTTTATGAGGGTTATATTTGTTATTTTGGAAGACGTATACCTATCGGAAAACGAAAACAACTTGGAAACTGTACACGTGGATAATTAGATTCGAGTATGTTCGTCACACAGTGGGACAAAAATAAATTGGACTTAGGAATTCGGCAGGAGTATGACAGAAGGGGCAAATGTAACCCTACCATAGTTCCCTCCTCGCGTTCATTACGGCGTATGTAGGGTTACATGGTTGGGAACAATATGAAGTGAACAATGTTGATTTGAATGTAACCACTGTTGCCAACTCCTCTACAATTAATTTTTCAATAGTTCCCTCTCACGTAACCCTACCACGAATAACTAGTGCAATAATTAGCATTTGTTTTTGCACTCACGTAACTTGTACCATAGCAATTCGATCCACTGATTCGTTAATTAATTAATTCCTACAACATTTCTTTGGTTTTATTGGTATTCTTTTCTCGTAGGGTTACATGGTAGGGAACTATTGCAAAACTTTTATAGAGGAGCCGGCAACTGTGCTATGGTTATATTCAAATTAACATTGTTCCCTCCCATGTAACCCTACATGCACCGTAGGGAACTATAGTAGTTACATTTTTCCACTCCGCCTCACTCCAACCTCAAATTCAAGCTTCTATAAAACTACGTTTCGAAAAATCGGGAACTATTCGACAGTGCTGTGAAAAGTATTTGTGTCAACATGAAGGTGCTACTATTTGTTGCATTTGTGTCAATTTGCGTCATAGGCGAATCGTACGCAGCTGGTAAATCCGATTCCCCTCCTCCAACGCCGCCACCACAAGCACCACCATCCACGTCAACAACAGCAAAACCCACTTTTCAAGAACCAGTAGGTTCAAAGGACCCTCCCAAAACGTGGTAGAAAATAGTAATTGCAAAATAATTAAGAAATTTCATAAATTTAATAAGTTTTAGTGTTAGTACAGTCTTTGAGCTTTGTTTTAATTACATTGCAATTAATTAATAACTCAATAGTAAATTTCGGACTCACTGTTTAAGCTTTACAAAGGCAAGGCAATTGTTGTGTATCATAGGACGTAGTTATACATTATAGCATGTTAGCACTACTCTGATATTTGTGTTTTCGCCTCATGAAATGGTCATTTTAATTTTATTAAAGTGAAGAGTTGAAAATTGATCTGAATAAACAACAAAACCAAAATGTCCATGAGCGTTGTGTTTATAATTTTTTGATGTTTGTTTGAGAGCTAAAACCTAAACAACATTGTGTTGAGAGCTAAAGCATTTGTCTCCACGCTAGTTCAGGAAAGAAGAGTCGTGCTCGACTCGAACGCTAAATTTCGAAAACTTAGTTTTCGAACACATTTTCATAATTTCAAACCCATTTTCAAAATTTTGAAAATTGAATTACTCAGAAATATTGCTTCGAACGAATAAAGTAATCAAAAAACGCTCCCTAAATGTTTGCAAGAATTCATTGGCTATTTATTTATTTAAAAAATAGTTTGATTTTTAAATTTAAATATTAAAGAATCATAATTTTGATTTTTTTCATATTTTTTTCCCTAGTACTGCATTTTGAATTTTGAAAAAAAAAAATTATCAATTTTTTTGAGACGCATAAGGTAGTGCCTGAGGATGGCTACTTCCTTGCCGTGCACCGTATTCCTTTCGGTAGGGATCAAAGGTCACCGTTAAAGGTCAAAGGTCAACGGCCCACCCTTATCCTTCGAGTGGTTCATGAATACGCCAGACAAACTTTTGGTTGAATTTGTGCAGCTCGGATACAGGTTCAATACGTTGTCGTCGTTTTTATGTGCATTTTATTTTGGTTTTAAAATTAAATTAAATTAAATTTTAGTTGCTATCTAAGGTATTGTGAGTTTTTTTAGGTAAAAAAAATCAAACAAAAATCTAGAGTACTCTAATTGTTGTTAAAGTTTTGAGTTTAAGTTTTTTTTGTTTACATTAAAAAAATGTTATAAAATTAAAATCCTGAGTGATCATATTTTCTCAGTCACCGAGTTTTGTTTGATTCCTTTATAGTTAAACTTTTAATTAGTTAATTACGTTAAGCTAGCTTGTAACCTAATTAGTTAACTATTTATAAGTTTGAAGTTGGCTTTCGGCTTAAAGAATTAGTTAATTATGGTTGAAGCAATAATTATGCGAATTTCTTTACATTTACAAAGGTGGAGACTTTTCAAAACTCGAAATTAATTCTTTTAGCGTATTTAAATAAAAGAAGAATCCGTTGGGCGCTTAAGTAATAATTTGAGAATTAGAATGTAGGGTCTTCTTGATGCATAATTTAATTGAAGTTAAGCTCAAATAACTTTTACTTAATTAAATTATTTGGCTAATTACGACCATTGTTGACCTCAAGGGTCAAGGTCCCTCACCCCTGTGGGCCACTTGAGCAACATGAAGTGTTTCCTAAAAAAGTACCTCGCTCCACATGAACACCGTCTCAAATTGAGTTTTCAATTTTTAAAATTTAGAAAAACTAGAAAGAAATTTAGAAAATTAATTAAGTTAAATTAATTAAATTAATTTTAAGTAGTTAGTTAATCGCTAGACTTTTTTTTATGTTAAAATTATATATATTTTTTACATTATAGTGTCGGTCAAGAACTCTGTTCTAAAGGGTCCATTTTTAAGAGCGCATAGTCTCAGGGAAAGGAAGCCATCTTAGTCAGTTGGATGACTAAAAGCAAAGAAAATCCAGCGTCTCGCTTATCTACTACAAGTTTTCTTAATTATTTGAAAATTAAGTTTTTAAATGTTTTTTTTTATAATTTTAAACTTTAAAAAATCAAGATTAAAATTTTAAAATTTTAGATTTAAAAAAAAAATGAAACACGGAATTTAACATTACAGCCCCTAATTATCAACTTTTATGGATACCCCGTATGGGATACCCCTATGTGAGACGCATAGAGTGGTAACTGAGGATCGCTACATCCTTGCCTTGCACCGCATTCCCTTAGGTAGAGGTCAAAGGTCAAACCCAGAGGTCAATGACCAAAGGTCACTGCACGATGTCAAAGGTTAACGCCCCGTGGTCTTTCTCCAGCATGAACTCTTCTCCTCCTCTTTTGAGTGCACGAATACGCCAGATAAACTTTTAGGTGAGTTTGTGTTAGCTAAGTTTTGAAGTACAGTTTTCACCATCTTTAATTTGGATTGCAAATTAAACTGTGTTTTAGTTTTAATTAACTTAATTTTAATTGTTTAATTTTAATTAATTCATGAATACGCCAGATAAACTTTTAGGTGAGTTTGAGTTAACTGTAGATTGTCTTTTTTTGGGAGAATCCGGAATCAGTTGTGGTTGTAATTTACTTAATTAATTAATTAACTTGGTTTTAACTTAACTTGATTTTAATTAACTTAATTTTAATTGTTTATTTTTCATTCCTTATGGTTGTTGAATTAGCTTTTCAATTGACTGACGAAGGTTACGACGTCTGGCTTGGGAACTCGAGAGGAAGTGAGTATTCGAGAGGTCATGTCACGAGGTCAACTCAACATACTCTTTTTTGGGAGTTTAGGTAAAACTCTAAAACAACTCTTTTAGTACGCAATTAGTTAATTACGCTTGAAGTTAACCTAAATTAATTAATTAATTAAGTTCTCACTTAATTAACCTCTCACTTACATACAAAACTGAACGGGGAAAATCACCAATCTTTTGTCAAGTGAAAATTTCATATAGATTTCTTATGAAAAAAATCCTTAAAATTGTGAATTCAAAGGAGTATAATTATAATAATTATAAATTGTAAGTTACAATTTGTAACTGAAGTTATAACCTACAACTAACTTTTAATTAATTAGCTGAATTGCTTAATTAATATTAAATGACTAATTAACTAATCGAAGAAACTAATTGCTCAAACTTGCACAGCTTTAACGAAATAGGGCTGTTTGACCTTCCGGCGTCAATTGATTATATTTTGAGGCTGAGGGCCCTTAAGTGCCTCAATTTCGTAGGCTTCTCCCTTGGAAACACAGCTTTTTGGGTCATAATGACCCTGCGCCCCGAGATGACCTCAAAGGTCAAGGTCATGGTCGCCCTCGCCCCGACCATGGCGTTAGAACAAATTAGAAAACTAAAAGAATTTTTAGAAAATCTGGAAGTATTTAGAACACAATTTTTTTTTAGAAATTTTAAATCTAAGTTTAAAACTTTAGAAGAAAGAGAACTAGATTGTTAGTAAAGATGCAAAATTTAGAAAACTAGAATTGTTTTAAACTTAGAAAAATTTAGAATTACTACTATTTTTTTTTATAGAAAATTTATAAATATTTAGTTTTTAACTAGTTTTTTTAATCCCTTGTTACACGTCAGTGAGTGATTGATATCGAGTAGTTTCAAAACAAAAGTTGTAAAACTCTTAGGTTAAAAAAATTGATTTTTTGAAATTTAATTTTTTTTTTAATTTTTTTTGAAAATCGCTTGGAACCAAAATGGTCTCCAACGCATTTCTCGCCCAAACGCTCTGCGCCCAAACTATTTTATTCTACGCTGGCTGGGACTTGCCGCAAATGCAACTGGTTAAAACTTAATTGTAATTAACTAACTACTAATTGACTTAATTAATTTTAGAATCAACTCCCACTCTTCTTCTCTCACACCCCCTCCCCCACTTCCACCCGGACCTTGGCCCACGTCGCCCAACTTATCAATTCGGGACATTTTCGGCAGTATGATTTCGGCGAAAAAGAAAATTCGGCCCTTTACGACCACCCACTTCCGCCCAAGTACCCCTTCTCAAGGGTCAAAGTACCCTTATCTGGGGGCAAAGTGACGCTATTGTGGACCCTGTCGTAAGTACCTTAAAAAGAAATCAGTACCCTTGAGGGTCTGCCTCGTGAGTACCCTTCAAGGGTCTGCCTTTGCACTACCCTTCAGGGTCTGCCTTTGCAGTACCCTTAAGGGTCTGTGCCTTCAGTATCCTTAAGAGCCCAGTTTAAATTTCAAGACTTAACACAACCAGAAGACGCTTTGAAATAGAAGCGAAGATACTTGAAGGGAGCGACCCTGAAGGGTACTCCTGTCCTAGGACGAGCTTTGTTTGGCTTGCTTTTTATTTCAAAAAAAGTTTTGTTTTAAAAAAAAGTTCCGTTCTAAAATAAAAAGTTTGTTTTGTTCTAAATTTTAGGATGTTCAGCAGTTGGCGTCTGAACTTCCAAACTTAATTTACAATAAACCCATTAACTTCACGTTTTGGAACCACTTTGACTAGCACTTGGACAAATACGTCAACTCTCTCGTTACATAATATGTTATAAGCTTATTAGCTAATTACAATTAACTTAATTAAGCCTATTTAGTTAACTTCACATTTACCTTTATTAACATCTCAAATTATCAATTTTTTTTAGACGCATAAGGTAGTGACTGAAAATGGGTACATCCTTGTTGTACTACACCATATTCTTTTTGGTAGGGGTCAAAGGTCACCGTCAGATTTCAAAGGTCAAAGGTACCTTTCTCCTTTCAGTATGAATACGCCAGACAAACTTTTGGCTGAGTTGATGCAAGTCGCATACAAGAATTGCAGTTACGAGCTCCAGTGGTTTTACCTTATTTCTTTTACTTCAATTTAATTAATTAATAATTGAAAATTTGTGCTGATTAACTTCCAAATTATTTAGTGAAAACATTATGTAAAACTTTTGAAGAGACGGTTGTTTATAAAGTTGTCTAATTCAATTAAACTAAAATTAACTTGACTCAAATTAAATTTGAATCTATAAAAAGAACTGACTTTTTTCTTTTTTTTTTTTTTTTTTAGAAAAACTGCGAGTGTCGAAAAAGTGTCGAGAGCCCATCTTCCCACGTCATGCATTCCCTGCAATTTCTCAAAAAAAAAAAGTAAAACAATTTCAAAATAAGTTACGGAATTTAAAATTTTGAAAAGAAAAGTTTTAAACAATTAAGATATCCAAAAGTTTGAAGCATTGGACGACCATTTTGGAATTTGATTGTTTTTAAAAGGAAGGAAGATCTATATAAAAAAATTGTTTTCGAAAAACTCCATTACGAAAATTATATTACAGAATTCGAGTAAAAATTTAAAATAAATATAAATTTAACTAATTTTTGAAACACAGTTGTTGTTTTTATAATTTCCAATTAAAAAAAATAGTTGTCTTTATCTATAATTGTCGATTTTACTTTAAAAACTCCAATTTATTGAAAAATGGTAAAACCTCAATATCTACGTGAACAGCGAGGGTACCGAATTGTTTTCAAAACTTGTTCAAATGGCGTTCAACCGAAGAACGAAATACGCCAATTGTAGGCGTAGAACTACAAGGCTCCGCGACCTTTGACCTCTGAGATCATATGATCATCATATTTTTGGAAAATTACAAAATACGAAATTTGAAAAGGTGTATTTCTAAATTATTTTAATAATAATTCTAATTCTAATATTTCTTTTTAAATTTAATTAACGATTAAGATTTTCTCCATTCTTGTTTTAAAACAAATTCGAAAAATTTCCTTTTTAAAATAGTTGTAGCTTTCATCCATTCACACATTGTTGAATTCAAAATAAGTTCAAAATTTTGAACCGTCCTCAGTTAAGACAGGATATTAAATTAGATTTTTTTAAATTAAATTTTAGAAAAATTTAAATTCTAAATGAATTCGTTAATATAATATATATACATGTATTATTATTATATTATTATTATTTATTATTATTTATTATTATATTAAATATGTATAAATATATACATATATATATATATATACATATTTAATTTTTGAAAACTGATTTGTTGTGAAAATTCAATTGATCTTCCTGCAAAACATCGTATTTTTTAAAAATTATTTGGCCCGTATTACTCATTCATTCAATTCATTCAATTCAACACTTCTTTTTTAATTCATGTGAGCTGAACTCTAAATTTTTATTTAAAAATCAAAATTTTATAATATAAAAAAAAATTTCAAAAAAATTAACCTGAATTTACTTTGCCTCCTCATTAAAAAATATTCGAAGTATCGGCGACCATCGTTTTGCGCAGAAGCTTGTTCAAATATGTTTGAACATGCTTTTTTTTATATAGAAAATGCATGATTTGCCCTCTCGCTCATGGAAGCGATTATGTCGCAAGTGCTTTTTCCTTTCTGCTTTAGTATCTGCTAAGTTCTAACCCACTCACACATTTTTTCATTTATAATAAGGTCAATTTCGGGAATGAAGTTTTGTCGATCAGTCCATCGTCCTAATTAAAATAATTTCAGTCACAATTAACTTCTAATTAACTTAAATCACAGTTAACTAC
>JAQFYP010002682.1:0-12251 GCA_034694865.1 Bilobella braunerae | reverse complement strand
ACCATGACCGGAACCCACAGTACACAGTACTCCACACATGTTGACAAACCCTTAGTGGAAATGTCAAAGAAAAAAAATATATATATATTTTCTTTGTTTTGTAACAGCATTGCCCATTGCCGTCTTCACTTTTTAGTATTAATTATATTTAATAGAGAAATGAATGGGTTTACAAGGTATAATTTATATCGCTGCGACAATTGAAATAGTTGAAATCTTTGCATTTTGCAATTATTGCTAAAATCAAGAGCTCTAGCATTTGAGCAACAGGAATTTTTTCACTTCATATTCAATTCAATTCAAAAATAAATAAGATGAATGAACAAAAATAAAACTTATTATAAAAATTGTAGCCGGACTCTCATTCTACGCTTTCATAATTGAAAAGTACATTAATTAAAAGTGAAAGTGGAGAAAGCAGTATTTTGATTCCTGTAAAAAACAAATTAAATATTTCGAAGCACTTAACTTGAATAATACAGCATTGAATTGGTCAATCCAAGACATTAGTTTTACTAAAAGATTTTCCTACAGAACAATATAGTTTTCTTTGGCCAGAAGATCTAAGGTCGGCGAAGTACATAAGGATGAAAAAAAATTGAAAAGTTCTGCTTACCTTGTTTTTTCAGTTTACTAAATGCTCTCGGGCAATTGTACTCAGAAAGTTTCCTAAAATCCTTGAGAAATTTCAGTTTTCCAAGGAGGATTTTCTTCCAGCTTCCTAACTAATTGACTACTTGAAAATGAAGTCAAAATAGAAATTTTACGTTTCGACAGCCAAAGAATTTCGATTGGGTAAGAAACATAGTTGAAACTGAAGATGTACTTCCTAGAGCAGTAATCTCTACTCTTAACTTATCGAGGCGGCCTAAAGATTAGGGATACTCTCAGATTATGTTGTTAGCTTGTTAATTTTTTCGGCTTAAAAATTTATATCAAGCGTATCCGAGCTAAATATACAAACCTCAAATTATACAAACTCAAATTACCACAAATAATAATTTGGATATTTGTAAGCTATTTCAACTTAAGGAATCGTAACTAAGCTCAAAGAAAATAAGTCGAAGCTAAGACCAATCAATTTGTAGCTTTGAACAACAACTGCATTACTCACTTGAAAGGGAATAGCGACGCATCATTGGCGAGGTAGCAATTAAGAAAAGAATCTTATTCATTCATGCTTTTTGAAGTTAGTGTGTGTAAATAAATATATTATAAAAATGAGTTGGATGATGCTTCAATTCTAGGTTCTTATATCATCCTAAAATATAAATTACTGTCTAAATTATCTTATGAATTATTCTCTCATTGTGGCACTCAATTAATTACCACAAAGCAGAAGAGCTAGGTTTAGGTAGAATGAGGTAAGAACAAACGCCATTCCTTCATTTTCATTATTCATTTTCAAGAGGTTGACAACTTTAGCTTCAGTTTCGAATTTGGTAAAGATGGAATAAGCGTTGAGCAAAAGAAAGTATAAGAGAAGCAATAGAGGAAGTGAGGCATGGGGAGTAGATTAGTTTAATTTAAAATTTATTTAGCACAAATATTAGGAACCACTCATTGCGAAGGAAATAATTTATAAGCCTGCCAACTTGAATCGTCTTAATTAAAGCAATATTCGTGAAAGAATTTGTGGTTATAGAAGTCTTACGAACCTTGCCAAGCAAAATCATCTCTGGAATTCCTGTGTATTAATAAAATAATTCCTACCTTGGATGGCTAAAATTGTTTTTGTTTATTTTAAGTAAATTATTTCTTTAACCATTTTCAGACAAAAGTTTCAGTTTAAACAAATGTAAATTACTCAAATTGGATTTTGAGAACAACAACATGAGCAGTTCACTACGCAACTAAGTTAGCATGTTAGTCATTTCTGTTCATCATGGTTTTAAAATAATTTCATTCATATAATGCTAACCCCTTCAATTGCAGTAATAAATTTAAAAAATAAAACCTTAAAAAAATAAAACGTAAGAATTCTATTATCCCGAGTCGATTTTTAGACTGCACTGTTCTGGGTCAACTAATTTTTCCTTTGGCCTACCACCATGCGAGGCAAGGCCGTAAATTTTTTTTTATAGCTACTGATTACTTAACAAAAATTCCCGCAGGTTTTAGAAGTACATGGAAACTTCAATATTACCCTCTTGGTTCATTTTCATATACTCTATAACACCCCTGTCTTGAATATCATTAATGTAACGCAAGCGCAATATTTCACGTGCGAATTTAACTGTCATATTAGGAGTAGTTAAAAAGTAAAACTCGATATTTGCCATGATAATTATCGTTACTAGTTTCTAAAGATGTTTTGGCTTGTAACTAGGAGGTTGTGAGTGCATTTAATGTCGACTTCAAACCGTCAATAACACTACAACATAACAAAAAATCTGGCTTGATAACAAAACCATATGTGAACATTTTGTGATACTGAAAGTAAAGGACCAGTTTTCTTGTCTATTAAAAAGTGTCATATAAAACTATCCTACAAGACTCTTCTAGGACAAGAAAAGCCAGAAATCAAAACAAAATGCCTGCCGTCATGGGACAGGGTATCCTAGATATACGAAAAATAAATGTGGATGACAACGCAATAAATTGACCTATAACCAACATCATCCCCTTTTGTTTGTCCGGATAATAAATCTCTCAGAAACCATTACGTTGAAAGCCCCTCTGTAATTTGTCTTGTTGTCGTAATCAATTTCAATCATTTCGCTCTTTTCAACAAACGTTCTCGCATTTGTCCTTTTAATAATTTGTCTCATCGGGGTCAATTTTGTTGGTTCACCCAAAGAAAAGCCATTCACTATTATCAACTGTAATGGATTTCAAGGAAATGCTATTTTTAGGCGCAGAAAAATGTGGCACTACCTTAGAAGAATCAAGCGCCAGCAGTATTATTCATAATTTGACAATTCTTGATGGAAAACTGACAAAACAACTAACTTATGTGTATAGTATACTATAAATTTTTCTATATATTTACCAATTAATTTTAGTGAGAAAAATGACAATTGAAGTCACCAGCTTGAGTGTCTCATCAAATTTGTTTTAGTGTATTGTCAATGCCAGTTGTTTATAATAATTATAAACAACTGGTTTTTACAATAGTACATTTTTGCAGGTTTTATTTTCAGTGAATTCAAACACTATCAAAATTTATAGTGTAGAAAGTATTCTGATGTAGAATGTAGAAAGTTTTAGTGGAAGGTTTATTAGTTCTAGAAATAAGGTCTAGCAACGCTTCTAATTGCAAGAACAAAAATAAAATAACACGTTGTTACCATTAAAAAAATATGTGGTTAATTATTTGTGTATTCAAACCTTAAAATAAGATGAAGTAATTTACACTAATGTCTGATAATTTGCTTAATGTAGTTCTTCTTTTATTTTGCATTTTTGCTTCCGCAGGAATTATTGATTTCCGATTTTGCTTCTTCTGTCGATATATATATCAGTTTACGTATAACTAAATTTGGAAAATTTTATATGACAACGTAACATACTTTATCCACCCCACAATTCACTTCGTTTAGACCGTGTTTCAAAGCAAAAAAAAATGCTCCTAGATGAGTAGGGACAACTTTTTTTGAGAAAATATGCTACCGAAAACCCGGGGAAAGTAACCGAAGACGAGGCAAAAGTTTTTCAAATTTATGTGAACCCAACCATAGAAATTAATTGGAATACTTTTTCGTCCTTATTAGTTCAGACCTCGTTATACCCTCATTACAATCTCATCTCATTAGTATTGCACTAACAATAGAGGTACGTGTGGTGTCACCCTTGTATTCGGGTATAAAATACCAGAAGCATAATAAAATGAACAGCGATGTGAAATAGCAGTATAATTTATAAAGAGGAAATAATTAGTTTTCAAGAAAAAATAATGTTTTGTCTGCCTCACTTGCATTCATTATTTTTGAAGGACCTTCTTAAGGTGTAATATTCGAAAGTTGCGCCAGTGAAAGAAAGTATCATTTTTGTTGCACTTTTTTGTTTTGTTGCAGGAATACGGCATTCACAACGTACATAAACTTGGGTTGTGGTTGACTTCATGAAAGTACTGCAAAAAAGTTGCATGGATTCGCAGTTGATTTTCTGAGTCAAGTAGCCTGGAGAAAGAAAAAAGCTTTGTTCTGTATTGATTTCAAATTTATTTATTTCAGTGGCTTATAAGAAAGGAAACTTTTTAGTTTCAGACGAAATTAAGCAATAAAATAAAGCTAAATGGTATTAAGAGGTATCAAAGTTGCGGCATATTGTTCATAACTTACTGAACAGACGTTGGCGTTGCAGAATTTTGACCAAGAAGTGGCTCAAATCAAAAATGCTTGAGCCCAAACTTATAGCCTAAGCCATTTCTGTCTATTTCATTTGAAAGTATAGAGAGAAGACATTAAAATGATTGTATAAATTATATTCATGTATATAACATACCGTATATTATTTATAGAAATAAAACATGCAAGTATGGCTTTTCTAATAATTCATACTTCAAATCAGAATTAAGTTCAGGTCTAACTTTCTAATTTAGAAATAATTCTATTAATTTAAAAAAAAAAAATTTGTATATAGTAGTTGTATTTTGATTTTGTGATGAAATAAATCGAGTAATTTGTTAATGATTAGAATTATCACTAATCTTCAGCAGGTTTCGCAAATTGTGAATTGAAATTGTGAATGTGATGAAAACCCACCAAAAAATGACGTGAAAGTTTGGACACAGCTGGTCACATTGCCAGCTGTACATAGAAAGTTTGGCAGTCAAAAGCTAACGGGAAGTTTTCAGTTGACTAATTTTTTTTGTTTCTTTAGATATAGGTTACCTGCACTGAAGCGAACGTAACAAAAGTTTTGTTTTCCTGAGCCCCTTGAGGAGTTTTAGTTCCAAGAAAGGAGATTTCCGACGTTTCCACTTACATAAGCTCCCACTAGAAAAGTAGGTCAAAATGACAATTCGACGTTGAACGTTTCCAACTCCACAGAAAAAAGAAGTCGAGATCTCATGAGGAGCCTTAGGTACACAGTTGCGTATTATAGCGTGAATATGTTCGGAACTATAAGTTTGTAGCTGTGGCAAGTAAAAGAAACCATTTTTTTTTTTTACAAAAATCAAAGGAGTTGGATATCAGCATACAAAATTCCGATTATATATATCCGCCGTTTTGTATAACATTTTGCTACATTAGCGGAACGGCTCCCTGTGTAAAGGCAATGCTTAAATACCTCAAAATACAGAAATCCGATTACGGTGAAATCAAAAATAAAGCAAGTGACAGGACTTTCTTCAAATAAAGAGGCCAAGAAGAAATCACGTGTCAGTGGAAAGCTGTCAAATATGCTTTTTGAAAATTTAACGTAAGTTGGATTTGGTAAGATGAAAATCATGTGAATTGCAAAAATTAGATATTTTGTGTGATTTGATAGATATGTTTAACTTTAAATGTCTAATGAACTAATGAATCTAATTTGTGTTTGCCAAAATTCTATGCAAAAGATCACGGACAATCAAATAAAACTGCTCTTTATTGAAGTAATACTGTGATCAAAATGATTCTACGGAGTTTTTGTTTTCAGTTTTATTTCTAAATAAGTTTCTATGCAAGTCCAGTTTCCATCTATAAATTAAACCGTACCCGGGACGTTTGCTGTAGTAATTTTTGATTTTGAGAAGTAGACACACAAAGCACTTTTCATTTCCAAAATTTTCCAAAAGAACAGAGCTCGATTTTTCTTGGATTCGCTTTCATGAGATTGACACGCTGTGCTCACAGATGATACGCTGACAGCAGCAGTCAGAGTATCAATGAAAGTGCCTTTTTCGTTTGTCCAATCCGATTACAGGCTGCCAAATCCGAAGTGCTCACTGAAACAAGCTTGGAGCATAAATGTGTTTTAAAAGGAAGAAACAGAAATATACTAGAAAATATTAACCCAATTCCAAAAGAGACGGACATCACCTGGGTGTTTTATGCCAGAACAACAAAAAATACAATCTAAATTTATACAAAAAAAAAACGACAAATTTTATAATTTACATTTTTACAGAACATCATACGTCTTGTACGAGCCAATTCATACCATTTTCCGATAACGCCGGAAGTTGAAAAAACTCGAAGTTTAGTTGTGATCAGAGTTTAACTTTGACAAACCTCTAGCTACTACTTCTCTCTTGTACGTGTATCATAGTTTATGTACATTTTTATTAATATAAATTTAATTAAAACTATTATGGTACGTATTGATTTGGCGGTTGGTTACACGGACATGTAGAACTGAAATTCCTTTCTTACGACGGACTTGTTTGACTAATTGTGTTTATAACGAAATTCGACAAATTTTTCAAGCCACTATACCAACTAACCACAAGTTACGGTTGCTTACCTTGAAGTTTAAAATATTTATAACGTCTAAATATATAATATATCTCTATAGTTAAGCGGGGTCTGCTACATAGCTGTAGGAAAATTGAAAAAAAATCGATGAAAAACCTTCAACAAAAATTCTTTCAAATAGTTACAAATTATAATATTTATTAAGTTTTGTAATAATGGAAGATCCAGAAGCCTACTCCTAGCTGTTTCTGCTTGGTGGCCAGAAGGCGCTTTCTTCACTACCACCGTGCTTAGTTTCCTTCTGTAATTCTGAGCCCTGTGGGAATTGAATTAATGCCAAAGAAGGAGAAGATGAGAACAAAAACCTAGGTAGTTCATCCTTTCACTGCATTTTAATTAGGCTCATCTTCTCTCCTCTAGCATTGTGAATCTACAAGGTTGGGAAAGAAGGTTTAGAAAATGCAAATGAGATTTGCAGATGCTAATAATCCACAAATCTGGCCCTGCATATATTACATTTATCTATGGGTCAAAGGACGGATCAGGTGAAAGTGAGACCGAGATGAAGATTGTTAAACAACTTTTCAGGGACGCTGAAATTTAGAATTATAAATTTCTGCAAATCAAGAAAACGTTTAACGCCAAAACTAACATTTATGTAGCTCACTCTTCAGACTCAAAGCTTAAACTATCACATTGTTAGTTCATGGGCACGTTTTGTCTGTCCGTTTGTGCAATTGCTCTGCATCTCTCGAAGGAATGTTTTTTTTAATCTGTCCTTGAAGTAGAACGTTGTGGGGGTCAAAATTGAGGTCAAGTTCGAAAATCTTTCCCCTCAATTCCCCCTTAAGCCACCCTCAAAACCGAAAAATATGATTTCAAGAAATTTTTCTGGTTCTGCAAATAATTAAAAAACATGGTCTCCTTCACCGACCCTGAAACCTTAATGTAATTACCGCCAAAAACCTCAAGTCTCAAAAATCGGACTTTTCTGGTTTTGTTAGTTTTTGCATACTATTAAAAGTTATAATGGTCCTAATGATGCTGAAGACCCTTGTCCTTCATTCTATAACCCTGTAAATTACCCAAAAAATTGAGGAATCTGTTTGTTAGGTTTTGGTAGTTTTCCGAAACAAATAAAACCAACATGGCACTAATGGCCCAGGTGACCTATCATGTCAAATTAAATGATCCCCAAACCCATATCAATGCCACAAGCTTGGTTTCTTTTTCTGAAATTTGGTTTTGTGCGTTTGAACGTTTTTATTTCACTCGTCTACTCTAAATTTTTTATAGAAATAACTTATATTACATTACATAACATGTAACGAGAGGGTAGGCACGATTTCAAAATAAATATTATGCTTTGAAGAGAATTTCAACAGAACCTCAACGCACAATGTTGTAAATTGTCAGAGTCATTTCATTAGGGCTAATTTAATGAGTAAAATAGATCAAATGTAGCAGTAAAATGCCTTTGATAAAAAATGTCTCATTTTAATAATTGAATAAAATTTCATCAAAAAATTAGAAGTTTTAAAATAAAGAAAGGGAAAAGTATTTTTTCGTGCACGAGCAATGTTATTTTTTTCCTAACTCAAAATTTGTTTTCTAAGGAATGTCTCTAGTATTTAGTATTTCTAGAGACATTTTTCATTTCCCTCGCTGCTAGCTTAGATGAAGCATACAAAATTATGCTCCCAAATATACACACTGTAAAAATCAAAAATAAAGTTTGAGTCACTATTCTTTCTGCTAGACACATTATTTAATGAGTAAACCCGAGATGCTTTCTTAAAAACATCAATTGATATTGGAAAGCGACCCTTTAGGTGACAGGTTCTATCCATAACTTAGGTTTTCATTTTCAAAGTTAACAAAAAGCATAGAAGTTAGTCTGCTTTTAAGTTTGGCAGTTGTATGTGGCAGACTAATTACTATTCTGAAATGTGAAATGAAAAACTACGATTTATGGGGGAAATTACTACATTAGACTGGAACCCATGCTTTCGTTTTATAAGGATTTAGTTTGTCTACCAATTACGTATTTTTTGTTATGAGTTTTAAGCTTTCACATTCAAACTCTGTACCATTTGCATCGATCAGAGTAGAAAAGAAAATATAATTCAGTGAATTATGCATTGTATAGCTGTACGTTTTTTGTGTAGACGGTTATGTATTAATTTGCTATAACCTAGGAATATTGTATTCTTAAAGAATAAATCATGTATATATAAAAGTCAATTACAACACAACTAGTTTTACCTTTGCGGTTTGCAAATAAAAGTAAACATATCAATCCAGGAAGCTATCTGTAAAATTTTCCGGCTTTTAGTCAAAACGATTCTCCCCTTTCAAAATACAGGTAATAAACTAAGAATGTGTATGTGTGATAATTGAATCTTGAATATTTGTAGAAGACAAAAATGTATTTGCTTTCTTTTTCTTTCTTCCGCTTTCCTTCTCCCCCATTGCATTGGAATATTTGTAGTGGACGCAAGACCCACAAAGAGCATCTCATGGGACCCTTTTCTTCTTATTCTATTGAAGTCTCACAACACGGAAGGAATACCGCGGAGAAAACTGTTAAAAGCATTTTATTTCCCCAGGCGTAAAATTAAGCTCTCTTGCTTACTTAATATTTCCCCCTAATGTTTTCCTCTTTTCAAAATTCTGATCCCATGTAGAGACATGGGATCATGGGAAAATTTTAGAACTTGCCTTTTTATTTATTATTAGTATTTATTATAATTTAAAATAACAAATATCCATTACTTGATAATAATTTTACTTTTACAATTAATTAATTACAATAATTTTACAACTAACGTTTCTTGACTATCCTTCCGTCCGTCCCACCCACTCCGATTTATTTTAAAAACAGCTCGTCTAATTTTGTGTTATTTATTACCTCATAGACACATATTCGTCTTCTCCTCCTTGATTAAAAAACAACTTGGAAAAGGAGAAAAGCTCTACGCTAGCTTTGTAGATCTACGGCAAGCTTCCGATACTCCTAACCACAACTTACTTTGGAGCTGCCTTCTACAAGATGGTGTGTCAGAAAACTTTGTCAAAGTATTCAGAAGCCTCTATGAACATGCTGCAACTAGGATCAGTTCTGAAAGTGGACCAACTAACGAAATCAACATAACAAAAGGTGTACTACAAGGAGAGTCAGCTAGCCCGTCACTGTTTAACTTGTTTATTGAAGGCCTATCAAGAAAGTTTGACTTATGTGACATAAGTCAAACATAAGTAAGACATAAGTTATGTCTTACTGCGGAGATTAAGATCTCTTTTAGTCTGGTACACCACCTGCTCTACGCGGACGACCTTGTGATTTTGGCCCCCTCCAGAGAGACCCTACAGGAAAAAAATAAATTTGGCCTCAAACTTCTTCCACTCAAAAGCACTAGAAGTCAACTTAAACAAGACGCAAGTAGTTGTTTTCAGCAAAAGCGGAAGGAAGACAAAACTAGACAGCTTCAAATAGAGAAAAACTCCAATTCAAACTGTAAAGAGATACGAATACCTAGGTGTCATATTTTTGTCAAATGGCAAATTTGTAGAGCAGGCCATTAAGTCCCTCAGCTAGGGACACGCAGCATCAGCCACGTTACAAAATCTGGTTCGTACTCCTCAAACATTTTCTCTGGAAACCACCAAGAAGCTTCTGGACTCGATTTTTCTCTCAACTAGCCTCTATGGAGCGGGAAATTGGCGTATGCCACACTCGGAGCAGCTCGAGACTACTCAACAGCGCTACCTAAAGCAAGCAATGGGTCTACCTATTAGTACACCCAAGTACTATGTGAGGCTTGAAAATGACATTGCGCATGTGAAGCTCGCTGTTGCCAAACTTGCCTATTGTTTCTGGCTCAGAAGGATCAGTGACAAAGAAGGAAGCCTGCAGAACGCGGCATACGAACAACCAACAACAACCGCAGCGAAACCGGGATCAAATTCAGAGAACTGGTGTACACAAATGCGAGAACTTCTCTCTTCGGCCGGGCTTGCATGGGTCTACGACTTGAATAACTACAATGTTACTCAAACAGACCAAAAGCTATTTCTGTCAAGAATGAGAACGTCACTCGGTACCGGTGATATTGCTGCTGCTAAAAAGTCAACTTCATTGCCTCATTACAAAGACTTGGTAAATTCAGATTTTGGTGCCAAGTTCTACATGAAGTCATCCCTGCCGTGGTATGTGGTTATTTGGATTGCACAACTACGCTTGAACAGGAACTCCGCACTCAACCGCGGTGATAAGATCAATCTCGGAAAGTTCTCTGACAAAAAATGCAATTTCTGAGGAAAATCTCTCTTCCTGACCCATGCCCTGGAGCATTGCACAGCGAACAAAGGAAAACAAATGTCACTCCTACGTGAGACCCAAGCTAGCGACGCTGGAGAGATTATTAATACTTTTACCAGTACGCAACAGTCAACGGTTCACTGCAAAGCCTTGCATATCGTTATGTGTGACTCAATTTCTAAATATACTAACAGTTTATAAGATATATAAAATTCTAACAAACGTACAGGTCGGTTGGTAGCGGGTGTGCTATAAAATTACTTAAACCAATTTAATCTTAGTTTTATCCTTTTTTGGCTTAGATTTTAAGCATTTTGTAATTTAGTCCATAGTTCCTAAGTCATACAAGAAAATTTGGAGAAAATTTTGGAGAAAAAAATGCTGGTTGGTAGTGGGTAGTGGTTGGTATTTTAAATTTATACGCCTTAAGTTTACACAAATTTAGTTTTAGCTAAATTATCAATACAGTACATGCATAGTATTCTAAAAGTCTCAAAACAAATTCTAGTAATCAAACATGTAGCCTAAGAAACAAAGTCCTTATTGACTAGGGCATTGCCTATTGTCAAATAAATACATCATCGTCATCATTACCTCGTAGTACCTTATGACCCTCTATGTCAACCTTTACTACCTTGAAAAGATTAAATGAATTACTTTTAAATTGATTGATGTATTTATTTGACAATTGGCCAATGCCCTAGTCAACAGGGACTGAGAATCTTAGATTACATAATTGATTTATATCATTTGTCTTGAGAATAAGTACTATGGGTTACTTTGTAGTTGTTAAAAAGCTGCGTAAACTATATTAGTCTAAAATTTGGCTAAACTAAGTCAACTAGACTTAAATTAAGGCGATACTAGACTAACTAGACTTAAGACGTAAGATTTGTGTATAAATTAGCAGAAAAATTATAATGGCACACCCGCTCCCAACCAACAAATTTGTTTGTTAAAGATTTAAAATTTAAAATTGTCTATATATTTTTTGCATGTTTAGAAATTGAACTACACATGAATATGTGCAAGGCTTTGTATTGCAACGCTGGTTGCGGTGTACTGGCAAATTGGGAAATCCCCTCGCAAGCGTCGTTTGATTGCGCCACTTGGAGGAATGCGTTTCGTTCTTCTTCGTTTGCTGCGCAATGCTCCAGGACGTGAGTTAGCGAAAGGGAATCACCGCAGAACTTGCATTTTTTGTCCGAGAAATTCCCGAGACTAGTCCATACCCTATTGTTGAGCACCGTGTTCCTGTTTAGGCGTACTTGTGCGATTCGATGAACTGCATATCTCGGCATGGCCGTCTTCAGGTAGAATTTAGTTCCGTAGTCAGATTTTACCAAGTCATTGTAGTTAGGCAATGTAGTTGACCTTTTAGCAGCAGCAATGTCATTGGAGCCAAGCGCCGCTCGCATTTTTGATAGAAATAGCTTCTGGTTTCTTTGGGTGACATTGTAGCTGTTTAGGTCGTAAACCCATGCAAGACCAACCGAGGTGAGTAGTTCACGCATTTGTGCACACCAGTTCTCCGCATCTGACCCCGGTTTAGCAGCGTCTTTTCTCAGTTGCTCATATGCCGCGTT
>JAQFYP010002681.1:0-12252 GCA_034694865.1 Bilobella braunerae | reverse complement strand
AAGTTTGCTTCTTGATTTCTAAAAAATCTTCTTTTAAAAAAATGTTCAAAATCCAAAATTTTGTTCTAAACTTCTCAAATGCAATTTGACATTGATAAAATTTCAGATGCAATTTTTGTTTTTGTCACTCACCTATTCACTCTACACTTAAGATTTGTCCAGTATTTGTTCTTCGACAAACGATGAACCCTAAGGGAGTGACCTAATGAAAAAATCTCTTTTCAAAAACTTTTTCAAAAACTTTTCAAAAACTTTTCAAAAACTTTGAAAACTTTAAAAAGAAGAAAGCTATGCTTCCGCTCGTCTCTCCACTCACTCTGAGAAGGGAACTGGAAATGACTCCTTGAGAACCCGCCCCTTCATGGCGTGAGAGGAAATGAGGATTACCTCTTTTATCATGAGTACAAACTCATTTTAAGATCATGATTGGTTGTTTCGTTATTCTCATTTTAAAGCATCTCGTTATTTAAACTGTTTGAATTGCTTTCCGGTTCATTACTATAAATAAAACGCAGTTGGTGGATGGTATGTCGTCTGGTATAAAAATTCATCAACTTTTTTCCGATAGTTTACAACAAAAGGGGCTGTGGTATAGTGGTTATAAACTCGATTTCTATGAACTCGAACATCGCGGGTTCGAGTCTTACCGTTTTCAATTTTTTTTTTACAAAATCTTTTGCCAAAAGGCTGAAGACCATTGTTTGAATAGCTGTATCTCAATTTTTAAATATCAAATTTTTATTCCAATTAACTTATTGTGATTAACAGTTTAAAAAAAAAGTTGAAATTGGTTCAATTTTTTTAAAAGCAGGGCTTCTTATATAATTACAATAATATATATATATATATATATACATATATATATAATGTTAATTACTTAATGTTTAATTCACAATTAGTTAATTGTGAGCAACTATTGACGTCAATTGATTTCTGAAAATCATGTTTTACAAGAATTCACGGGTTTATAAGTAAGCTAAAGCTAACAATGACTTCAAAATGCCTGCAAACAATTCTTCATTATTTAATTCATTAATAAGTCCCGTCTTAGGACGGGTTCATTCCCTAGTTTATATATAAAAGTGCAATTTTTTATAGGTTGTATGCCAAAGTTAGTTACCAAAATGGTCACACAAAAAGTCACCTTAACTCATTTACCACTAGAGATGGGAATCATCTTTCTTTTAAATATTAAATGTTTGTGACAAATGAAATAACCTCCATCGCTATTATGGGCCTATTGTTTTTGTAATGTAGCAACTAATAGAAGCCGGAATAAATTTTGTTGAACTTTTAGGTTAGCAGGAGGTTTGAGTATTTCCTCAATTTAAGTGCTCGAAGTATGCTTCAAGCATTCTCTTGAGTCACGTTTGTTTCTTTTCTCACTTTAACGGTGAAGGACACTTGCAATATTCAGCTTCACAATTTCGAACCGTTTTCGAAATTTTGAAATCGTTTTCAGTAGTTTTTGAAACAAATTATTTGAACGGCTTTGAAAAAGTAGTACATTTTTTACATTTTTAATTTTCGGCATTCAAATAAAAAAAAAACAGCAATTAGAACAGTTCAAATTAGTCTTCAATTGCTCTAAAAGTTGAAAATTGTGTTCAAATATTCTAACCAAAATGCTCTTTTTTAAAGAATTTTTAAAAAAAATTAAATTTAGAAATAAACATAATTTTTCATCTTATGCAATTACTAATTATTAAATTTTATTAAGTGTTTTTCTATCGTAACAAGAGATACACACTGCAGTGTTCTGATTTTTTTTACGTCTTTTTAGTTTCAAAAGTTTGCCATAAAGTGTTTTTTGATATGTTTATTATTTTTTTAAGTTGATTTTAAGTTTACGTAAATTTGTAAAGTTTTTTGTTAATGATTTTATAAAAAAAATAGCACAAAGTGTCTCAGAAGTAGGAAAAATCATTAAAAGGTAGGTAAGAAAGGTGTTTAAGATTTATGTTTTTTGTTTTCAAAATTTTGTACATTTTAAAGCATTTTTTTTTTAAATTTTGAAGTTTTAACAACTTTGCCCTTTTTTGTGTTTATGTGCTAACAATATGGGTTCTAGCGGGAAAGCTCCACCCCATTTCCCTTGTCTCGACCAATCACGAAGCGTTGATTGTCTTTTTTAAGTGAGTCAAAGCTACACTCAAAAGTGTGTGAAATGCACGTCAAAAAAGACGTTCAGTCAAATATGAGAATTGAAAAGTTGAGTTGAGTTTTTGAAGTTTTTGAACTTTTTTTTTTTTTTAAAAAGTAATTTTTTGTTCAAACTTGCCTTTTCGACAGTATTTGATTTCACTTTCATTCACAATCATTTATTAAGTAGCGTATTAGCTGCTTTATGGGAACGTTTTGTCCGTCCGTCCGTCCGACCGTCCGTCCGGTTGCGCAATTCCCCCTCATTTCGATGACCCACTAAAAACCCCCAAAACCGAAAAATCGGTTTTTTCATTTTCTTGCTAGTTTTATCTTTAATTAAAAGTTAGAGCAGTCTCAATGATCCAATTGACCCTTGACCCCTATTCGATGACGCCCTGATTGACCCCTAAATGACCTTAAATGACCCTAAATGACCCCTAAAACCGAAAAATCGGATTTTCAAAAACAAAATCTATTTTAACATGAAATGAAAAGTTAGAGTAGTCTCAATGACCCAAGTGACCACTGACCCCCATTCTATGCCCCCTAAATGACCCCCAAAACCTAAAAATCGGATTTTTCCAAAAAATTCTGTTTTTACATGAAAAGAAAGGTTAGAATAGTCTCGATGACACAAGTGACCTACTGACCCCTATTCCATGACCCCCTGGAATGACCTCTAAGTGACCCCAAGATGACCCCCAAAACCAAACAATCGGACTTTTAAAAAAAAATATTTTCACAGGAAATGAAAAGTTAGAATAGTCTCACAGACACAAGTGAGCCCTGGCCCACATTCCATGACTTCCTGAATGACTTCGAAATTACTCAAAATGACCCCCAAGACCGAAAAATCGGATTTTTTTAAAAAATGTTTGGTTTTACATGAAATGAAAGGTGAGAGTAGTCTCAATGACATAAGTCACCCTTGACCCCCATTACAAAACCCCTAAATTGTCTCAAAATGCTCCCCAACCCTCCAAAAACCCAGCAAGTGACCCAATTTGTCCATGCGAGTACAATATGCTACTTGGTTACGTGCGGTTGCAACGGTTTATTTCCATTTAATTTCGTGTAATGTCGTATTTGAGGATTTTGATTTTCTAAATGTTCAATTGTACTGTAACTGTATGCAAGGCAGTTGGCGAGAGTTTGTCACTCAGAAGGGTGTGAACAACGGTTCGAGTCAGTCTAGTACTTTAAGTTTTTTTTTCAAGTAAAAAAAAGTCAATCGTGCTGAAATCTGAAATAACCAAGGTTTTATTTAATTTGAAAAACTTGTCCTTTAAATAGTTTTTATTTTACAAAAAAATTGATACGAAGAATTTGCAAAAATGTTGAGAGAGCATTTTATCTTACTGATACTTGCACCGCAGCGTTATTTGTTTTAAAAATGAAACGCGGGAAAATTCGAGATTTGAATTTTATTTTTGAAGTTTGTAAACATTTGGTTCACTTGTTGAGTACAAGTAAACAGTCGTTTTCTTAATTTTAATTTATTCACTAGTTAAACGTAATTAATTGATCTGCGTTAGTTAACCTAATTAATTAAAACGCGGTAATTAAGTTAATTAAACTTATTTAGAAATGGAGAATAAGAATGAATTTCGGGAGGTGAACGCTAAGGAATCACAAAATCCAAATGGGACTCCGTGTCCCAACTGTTCCGTCGTGTACCGAACCAAGTGAGTTGACCTTTGACCTTTGCCAATGTACAGAGCCTTTTTTAAGTAGCGCTGTTTTTTACAGACCACAGCTCGTCGTCCACATGAATTATCATTGTGTCTCTTGGCTTCCCGCTTTCCGCGTTGGTCAGCGGCGCTTCGCCACTCGGAGTCGGAGTGATGACCATGACATGCCTGTAGTGGACAGTGAGCTCCAGGTCACGGCTAGTCCGAGTGTCCCTGTCACGGACATGTCTCCTGTCCGAGTTGACCACGAGAGTGATCGTGACATACTTGTTGAGAGTGACCTCTCTGTCCCGTCAACAACTACTAGTGTTCATGTCACGCCCAAGCGACGGCGACACGTCTGCCACTTATGCCACGCATATTACGCCTCAAAAAGAGCGCTGCGCTTCCATGCCTTGCAATGTCCTGTCACGGACATGTCCCGTGTCCGAGTTGGTCACGAGAGTGACCGTGACATCCCTGTCACGTCAGCATCTACTGTCCACGTCACGCCCAAGCGACACGACTGTCACTTCTGTAACGGATCTTACGCCACAGAACTAGCACTGCGCTCCCATGCCTTGCACACCTGTCCAGTCACGGGCGGAAGACCGGACGAAGTTGCCGTGATTATCAAAAGTGCCCAAAAGTCAACGGTCGGTGAACCGTCGGTCAACTGTGAAGTCAAAACACCGTTGGACGACTGTGATGTCAAAACACCGTTGGACGACTGTGAAGTCAAAACACCGTTGGAAGACTGTGAAGTCAAAACACCGTTGAACGACTGTGATGTCAAAACACCGTTGGACGACTGTGATGTCAAAACACCGTTGAACGACTGTGAAGTCCAAACACCGTTGGACGACTGTGAAGTCAAAACACGGTGCAATTTGCCAATGAAAACGGAAGTGGAAGTAGATGAACAACAGAAAGTAACCGGATATCAACCATATCTTTTTTACCGTAAAACATCGGATAATGTACTCGAAGCGGTTTTGAAAATGGAACCGGCCGATGCCGAAGGGGCTGAGCTTATACTTCCCGATATTCTGGACACGCCCCAATTCCACGAAATCACGGCGCTGGAAACCGTGGCGGTGCAGTGCCCATATACGACAGTGGTTACTGCTGAGTGCCCATCTATGAATGTGGTTACTGCTGAGTGCCCATCTATGAATGTGGTGACTTCTGAGTGCCCATCTATGAATGTGGTGACTTCTGAGTGCCCATCTATGAATGTGGTTACTCCTGAGTGCCCATCTATGACAGTGGTTCCTGCTGAGTGCCCATCTATGAATATTGTGACTTCTGAGTGCCCTCCTACGACTTCAATGTCGTCGAATGCGACGGTTCGTTGCCCAAATGTAGCACCTAAATGGCAAGACTACAAGCGACGGTCGCTCCACGTCACCTGCACCATTTGCAACCAAGTCTTCAAAGCCAAGTGAGTGTTGCTGAGTGTTAATGTTAGTCACTAACAGTGTGTTTAGTTAAATAATGATTTAACTAATTAGTAGAATAGTTAGTGATGAGTAATTAGTTGTAAGTTAGTAATTAAGTTAGTAACTAGTTAGTAAGTTAACTCAAATTAAAACGGGTTCTTATTATTTCAGATCCAATCTCCAGCGGCATCGTACCAGGAAACACAGGGAGAAGTTGCACTTATGCTTCCCAATCCTTTCACGAGAGCTTACTTGATTTGTACACTAATTTGAATAAACAAATTAATCTTTTTGTGCTTTTTTGTTTCTGGTATTTTGTTTATGTTTGATATGAAACAACTAACATTGTTTTGTGTTTATTTATGTTCGATAATTTTTGTCGATGCGTGGGCATTGAGAATCGAAAGTATTAAATAAGCGAAACAAACCCGTCGTAGGACAAGTCGTCGTATGATATCACTGCAGAATTTGGTGACCAGCGATGTACTGTATTTATGCTATGGTTACAGGAGTTACTCTATGGAGTTTTACTGCATTAAACATTAAGTAACCATGACGTAACCTACAGTAACCATTAAGTAACCGTGACGTAACCTACAGTAACCATGATGTAACCTACAGTAAACATTAAGTAACCATGACGTAACCTACAGTAACCATTAAGTAACCATGACGTAACCTACAGTAACCATTAAGTAACCATGACGTAACCTACAGTAACCATTAAGTAACCTACAGTAACCATTAAGTAACCATGACGTAGCCTACAGTAAACATTAAGTAACCATGATGTAACCTACAGTAACCATTAAGTAACCATGAAGTTACCTACAGTAACCATTAAGTAACCATGACGTAACCTACAGTAAACATTAGGTAACCCAGACGTAACCTATAGTAATTATTAAGTAACCATGACGTAACCGGAAACAGTAAACAGCACACGTATATAACAGTGAATGGCGGTGCGTCCGTTGCAAAACGAGTATACGCAAGAACTAAAAATTCTAAAAAGTTATAAGGGTAGAACGTAGATCAGTAAATTAAGCTCCGTCTTGAGACAGGTTTGTTTTGCTAACACATATGCCATGGTACGATAAAAAAAATTTGGAGGTAAAAAAAACGTTCTGCTTTTGGTATTTCTAGTGTTAGTACCAATGTAAGCCCGAATTTGAAAAACAGAGGTTATATAATAAAAATGGAATTTAAAATACAAGAAGACTATATTTTCTTAAATAAGCTTAAGCTTACACTTAAGCTTTAAACATTGCAGCGTAAAACATTTCTGTTTCAGAATAAAAAATACTTCACAGTTTCGAGTTAACAACACGTTTGAGTACTTCCTCAATGGTACATGACGCAACTCTGCCTGAGGCATCTTCTGCTGCCGACACCGATACTTGCTACACTCAAGCACAAAAATTTCAAATTTCTTTTTCGAAAAGTAAAGCATCAAAAAAGTTTTGAATTTCCGTGAAATGTGGCTATTGCTAGAAAATGGAATTTCCAAACTTCAAATAATTTGAAAGAGTTCAATTTCCGTGTAGCAGTTCTTATGCAAATCCAGTTTTTAATAATATTTCTGTTTAGAAAAATGTAAATAAAAGGATAAGCAAATTAGCAATAGTCAACATTTTAATTCCATCTTAGGCTATTTGATTCGCTTCCTCATAATATAACACTACTTCAATTTTTTTTTCAAAACATCCTCCATTTCTTTTCAGAAATTATATTAAAGTAATGCACAATCTTTTTTTTTTGCGGAAAATTCAAAGTCAGAAACTATATTTAAAGAAATTTAATTTTGAGTTGGATTTGAGTGAAGGTTGTACAATTTTAAAATTCGCCAAAACGCAACCCTAAGTTCTACTTCTAGGTATTCTGTTTAAGCCAAGTCTTGGTTACCATTAGCAGTAGAATGTTAGAGGGTAGTTTGGTGCGTTTAGCGATTTACGTTAAAGTAATTTAGAGTATTGACTGATTAAAACTAAAATCGCACGGGGGTCTGACCCTTCTCCCAAATTTCCACGACCCCTAAATTAAGCCAAAAAACATTTTTTTCTAATAAATATAATAAAATAAATAATTCATTTATACTATAATTATTCCCGACTTATAATGACCATTCTCTTTTAAAGATGGCTCTAACAGGCTCGTTTTGCTAGTCTAACCTGTGGTTAATGCGGTACGCACGCTATTCGTTACACGCCGTTTAATAATACAACACAACTCAACAGCTTTCTCTATTAACATTTATTCATCAAGGAAACATCGGAGGAAAGAGTAAAGCAACTTGGGAGGGTACACACCGGTGCGGTGTAAGGAGTGAATGCCTATAGTACAACCATGCGCGGCTTGAACGCGATTACGCCTCCCTTGTCGTGTTTTTGTGCCATTGTCACATCGTGAACAAGTTCAGGGTCACCACCAGATATCTTAGCGAGCAATACATCGAAGAGTCTTGTCCCATTGTACTCAATGTCCAGGACCAACACCATGGGGTCACCCCTGAGGTCACCACTGTTGACCAACTCTTTGTTCCAGACACAGGAGAGGATAACGTCGACAGGATATAGAAACTTCGCGTCGATAGTCCAGTTTCCGCGTTCGTCCATTGCACTCGGATTTTCGTTGGCAATCACAAAAACGCCTCTTACTTTGAGCGCTAGAATTGCTTCTGCCATGATTCGTATCTGAGCCCTTGGGATGGCCGTTAGGAGTTGATTGTCACTGTCCACCGTTTTGATTCCGCTTCCCACAACACAGTCCACAAATAACTTGATATTGGGGTTATCTCTATTTAAAAAAAAACAACAAATTATACATATGTTGTACATGACCACCTAACAACCATCCAGCATTCTACTTATTTTAGGTACGGGCAACCTGGAGGTAGAATGTAGGGTTGTCTCGCTGATTTCAAAGTGTACTCTCAATCATCAAATCCAACTTATACAGTAGAAGTAGCTCACGCACGATACTACTAATACAAAATAACGTGTTCGATTCGAACTGCACTTTTTTCTTTTTTGAGATTTCTTTTTTTCAGATTTTTTTTTTTAGAAAAAATTATAATTTATATCGCTAGTTGTTATCTAGGTAAACCGCCCGTGTTAGGATAGGAGGACTTTTAAGTAGATCACTATCCTAGGACGGGCGGGTTAGGTTTTTGGCAATATTTTTTGGGATAGTACTTACAGCAGATCTTTGAACCCTACAGTCGAGACAAAGATAGTTTCGTCGACAGCAGCGTGCAAAGCATCAATGATATCTTGCTGAGTTTTCAACTGAGGTGGTGTCATGGTCGTTTCGCCAAAGTCCTGATAATCATATTGCTCATCTAGAGTCGACTCGTCTTTTATCACGGGGCGAAATTGTCTAACATCAACTTGAATTGGTGGTGACTGCTTCGCGCAAGCATCGTTCAACTTCTTCAGCGCCACCTTGAAATTTGTGTACTCCTTAGCAGCGATAGTACTATTAACATAGTTCAGAGTGTAGACCACAATAATTGCAGTCGGTTTCTCGTTGTTTTCTGGTTTGATACTATCTAGCCTATCTGCCTCTCCGTAGATGTAGGTGCAGGAGTTGCCTCCGGTGGAAGCAACTATGACCTGGATTCTCTTCTCCTCTTCTTCAAAAATAGTCGTATCCGCCTCAGGGTTGAAAATATAGTCAAGGGCGCTGTGGATTGCCTTTCCCTCATTGATCCACTTCTGAACGGGGTCTGCTCCTGTGTAACCCGCGTCTTCGTACACTTCTTTTACCATGTCGTTTGTAATAAACGTGTATTCCTGGGCGTTGGAGACAGCAATACTGAGAGCCAAGTAGATGCTGAGGTAGGCGAGAGCTTTGGCCATGGCGATGGGTGAAGTAACTATGACTGAAGGAGAGGCTTTGGTGGTAAAGTGGGTCTTCAACGAATATGAGGAGCTTTCCAACCTTTTTGTAGTAGAGTTTGAGTGACGATATTGAGGCGTCAGATATTTATTTTACAGTAAATTTTATTCTTTTATGAAGGTTTGAAGTTTTTTAAACAACTTAAATCATATCTAGGTCTATTCCGCTTTGTTTACAAAAATGTTTAAATTACAATTAAAATTTAAACGGACATCAAAAGTAATTGGCTAAAGTTTTCAATATAGTTTTTAGCCAATCTTTGCAATGATTTGGGTAGATGTAAATAAATTTTTGTTAGCTAAACTTAAGAAATAATTACATAAGAAATATAAACCTAATATTTTGAAATAAAAAAATTATAATAAAATAAATATTGTGAAGTCATAGCCCATTTAATTCATGTAAATTTGAACTCAAATGTTATATAATATTTTCTCTTAAATATAGACTTATCGGAGTACGTAAAACTTGTATGTAGGGAAAGTTGGAATTCTTAAAACTTAAGCAGTTATGAGCAAAACATTACTTGAAGTGCCATTTCGATGGTTTGAATAAGATAACATCCTCAATAATTCTTGAGATATCATGATATTGAGATATCATCTCCAATATCATGGAGATAGCCATTGTGTAGGATAAGTTTCATAAAGAGATAGTTTATTAACCACTAGGAGTTTTGACAGCAAGCTTTTTGCCTAATCACTATATTGTAGAGAGGCAGTTCACGAGGATTTGTTTTGCATAACTCTTTTCATTGAATGGAAAGGCGTCGTTGTCGAACAACGAATCAGGAGCTTCCCACATAGCTCTATCTCTCCTCCTCTCAGATAGAGGTATTTCGTGTTGACATAACTATCATACAAATCTCTCCTCTACACTACCCCCTGGCCAATTAACATTTAAAGTATTGCAAATAGTTTAAATAGATTTAGATATAAAATATGGATTAATTAAGATTAGCCTTATTAATTTTAACTAATGTAACTAATTAAGGGTAGTACGTACACCTCAATTGGTTTGCAATGCATGAGGACCGCAAAATACATTTGTCTTCAGTGCCTTCAGCTAAAATCGTCTGCTGTCTTACTATTGACATAACTGATTTTAATGCAACTACTGTCTTATAATTCTATCGCGCAGTTCTATCCTACATATCTATTTCTCACGCGTGAACAAAAACATTAAACAGTAAGTGTTCTATATAACTTTTAATCTTTATAAGCATGGTTAACATTTACCTAATAATTACTTACTTACAAGTGGACAATAGTTTTAGTAAAAACAAAAGCAAAATTGATAACTTAGTATTCAAATTCATGCTTGTATCAAATTTGCTCTATAACTCATCAACTAAAAGCAACTTAAATCGGTAATACTATATATATATATATCACATTTGTATATAACCTATACCTATACATAACTATCTATCTCTCTATCTATAGTTTGTAGTCATGAAAACATATATATATATATATATATAATATATATACATATTTATACATATATGTTCTCATGACTACATTTTACATTGTCTATTAAAGTAAGTAGTTACACTAACCTAGTTTTAGCTCCAAGTAACCTCAATATGCAAATTTTACATACTACCTGAGAGTCTCAAATCTAATTGTATTCTCCAAACACGTATCCTATGAATCTCAGTCACTGTTGACTAGAACTTTGCCAATTGTCAAATAATTCAAATCATCATCATCATAAAAGTAAGTAGTTATTAGGTTGATCTTAATTAGATTATAAGTATCTATATTTTTTGAGTAAATACATTTATACTAGATAATATACTTTTTTTTTGCTAATTAACAGGGGTAGGCGGGGTAGAGGGGAGATTTGTATGAAGCATTATGTCATCACGTAATACCTCTGTACGTGAGGAGGAGAGATAGAGCTATGTAGGATGCTCCTGATTCGTTGTTCGAAAACGACGCCTTTCCATTCAATCAAAGGCGTTATGTAGAACAAATCCTCGTGAATTGCCTCTACAATAATAAAGTGATTAGGCAGAGAATTTCCCGTCAAAATTCCTAGTATCTCTTTATTAAGTATATCCTATACAATGGCTATCTCCATGATATCTCAAGAATTGGTGAGGATGTTCTCTTGTTCATACCCTCGCAATGGCTCTTCATGTGATGTTTTCCTCTTGCCTCTCGTATTGGCTTATAAAATGTACCGTGTAGTCAGCGTCTAACTAAGTTTTTGAATTTCATATTTCCTTACTCTCCCAATTTTACGTGCTCCAATCTTGTTCAGTTGATAATTAGACAAGTTAATAAAAAGTAAAAAGTGATGTGAAATTTCGAAAAACCTAAATTTTTTATTTAGAAAAGTTAGATTTTAAAAGTAAAAGAAAATGTTAAATTTTGCATTAAATTGCATTTTGCAAATAAAATACAATGCACCAAACTACTCTAGCATTCTAATCCCCAAGACTTCATTAAATTCAACGAAAGAATTGTATGATTCTGAAAAAAAATTCTCTGAGTTATTGTGTTGAGCGTAATTTAAAAAAGCCATAATGAGTTCTGTATTTAAAAAAAATTGTTTATAAAAAACTGTTAAAACCTAAACTGCCTTAAAAAAATGTTTTGAAAAAAAACTCTCATGAAGAAAAATGCAGGATATAACATCCTAAAAACTATAAAAACAAAACAAAAAAAAAACAAGAAAGCAAGACAAAAGACTATTTTTTAACCCACCTACCTAATTTTTTTCAAATCTAGCGAAAAATTGGGTCGACCTTTTTGAAAAAAAAATTGTCAAAACTTTGTCAAAAAACACTATTCTAGAAACCGTGTTTTAAAAGAAAGATTGCATTGCTTCCTGTGGCTACATTGTTACCAGTTTTTTTTAAAACTACAAAAAAGTCTAAAACTTTTGATGACAAAATCTATTTTTTATAAACACTAGTTTATAAATACATTTTAAGACTAGTTTAATTTTTTTTCAATTATTCAAATCTTTTTTACAAATTTGGCAAAAATTCAAATTTATTTAATGCAAATGACCTTCAGAATGCAATTCTAGTTAAAGTGTAAAGTCTCATAGTTCACTCCACTTCCTGTTGACATTCACAG
>JAQFYP010002680.1:0-12253 GCA_034694865.1 Bilobella braunerae | reverse complement strand
TGAAGTCACGCACGAGGACTTGGGCAGTGGGGGTGAGGTGATCGGCTTTGGCCGTGAAGTAGTGGGCTCCCTCCTGCAGGGCAAAGGAACCTTTTACCTTTAGCACTTGACCTTTGACCTTGAGGTCAATGTAGCTAGAGGTCAACTTGTGTGACCTTTGACATGTTTCCCTTACCTGGGAAGTCTGAACTCCGATAATCACACTGAGGATCTTCTCAATTTCGTCAGGGTTCCCCTCTTGAGCCAGAGAGAAGTCAATCCAGTTGGGAGGGAGGTAGAGATCTGCGAAAGTAATTAAACTTAACTAAATAACTCATTTAACTAGACTTAATTAAGACAAACAACTTTAATTGCTGAGTTAATTTAGACCCTAATTAATGGTTGACCGACTGACTCACCGGTAAGGGTTCGTTTGAGTTCCCAGAAGATCCTGTCTTCAGGTACTTTCTGTCTGTTGAACCTAAAGAGTTAGTCAATTCAGGTTAAATTTGGGTAATTGGATAACACAAAATCTCATATACAATTAATAGGATAATCATGAAAATAATGACATGAAAGATAGTTCGCTTATCGAAGATACTATCGACTATCGAAGCAGGATAACTTACAAGAGTTGGAGTACTTCACTGAAGAAGTAGCCATTTTGAAGGTCCTCTAGGCAGCTTATGTCAACGTTCTGGTTGAGGCCAAGGGAGTTAACCTAAATTAGAGGTTAACAATTACGAATTTACGAAGTTAACCTTTAATTAACGTTAATTGTGATTAGTTAACCGTGCTAATTAAGAAGCTAATTAAGAGTTAACGTCATTTGACACTTTAGGTAAATGCAATTACTTCTTACCCAACTGATTAGAGCCTGTCTCCACTCCATTTCCTCCGGTGGAAAGCACCAGTGCAGCAACCTCTTCCCTTAGGTTAAGGCTCTCTGGACAATTAAGGTTAGTAAAGCAAAGGCTAACGGTAGTTAAGGTAATTAAGTAATTAATTAACTAGGCCAAGGTTAATTAACGTGGTTAAATTTAACTAAGGGTTATAGTCTGTCTCAATGAAGTTGGCAGTTTATTTATTCCAAAATTTGCAAGTTGTCCCTGGTAACTACAACTTTTTTAGAAACCGCTAACTTGAACTGCGAACAATTCGATACTCATTCGAAACTCATTATTTTATTGTTACAGTAGAAATGTAATTTTGGGTAAATCTTGTCAACGTTTATGCAAAAACTTGAATCAAAATCTTTACATTGATCATATTAAGTTCGGAATACACTTATTATGTTCTGAAAACATGAACTTGTCAATGGCGTCTTAATTAGCAAGAAAGATAATTGTAGCAGACATTATAATTAATAATTACTAATTCTATTCCTCATTTTAATTAATCTGAATCATCACAAGCCAAATTCACTTCAAATTCATGCTTGGGATTGATCTAATCTGGCACTGAAAGCAGTGAAACTAACAAATATCTTCAAAATTTCCAAAGAAACCGGAAGACGGACTAGTAACTGTCAAACTGACCAACCACCCGCGGGAACAAAATTAGCAAAATTGAAATAAATAAACTGCCAACTTCATTGAGACGGACTATAATTGTTGTAAATTAGTGTCGAGTGACAATTTTGTTATTGATGAGTTAATTTGGAAGATGAATGTGAGATGTGGTTTTGGAGAGTGTGATCTCTTACAAATGTTTCTGCAACGTTGTCTTACCCCATAAATCAATTTCCAGTCTACAGTGCGTTTCAAATATATAAAAAAAAAAATTAGAATGCCGTTTTTTCTGCTTTTTAAATGATTTCTTTTTTTTAAATGCGTTTTTTAAATGGTGAGAACTGAGTTTGTAGGTAAAAGTCGCAGGGGAGAGATTTAGCGATCCAATTAACATTTCATCTTCACAAAACTCCTCCGTTTTCCACCTCCTGAAATATTACTTTCATTTCACACTAAATCACTCCCCAAAATCATTCATAAAATTAAAATTCATTAAAAACACACTTACGCTTTAAGTTTATCCATATCAAATAACTACTCTGCTTAAAACTAATTGAATAATTTCATCATTTCTGACTCATAATAGTGCCATTTAAAATTTAATCGTTCAAAATCTTAAAAATTGACCAACTAACTCAGCTCAGTAATCGTATAAAATCCAAATTAGTTGGTGAAGTGGATAATAATTGTGTCATATTTTTTTTTTCTTTTGAAATTTTGGAATTATAAATTCCATGTTTGTTTTTAATCCGTTTATATTAAGATTCGTTGAGCCAGATTTTTATTACATTTTTTGTGGGTCAAAGTTTCATGTTTAGTGTATATTGTATATATAGTATATTGGTATTAATATTTCTTACAAGTGAGCGAAACTATTGAATCATTTTATTGATTTATTCATTTGACGTGATCTAAAGTATGAGATCAGCTGGGTTCCACAAAAGTGTAAGTCGGATTTAGGTGTGGGTCCTACCGAATATTCTACAAAAGTGTGAGTCGCGCCTAGGTGTGGGCCGGACCAGTCGGATTCACACGGGTTTTAAAACAACAATAAATAGTTGTAATACATCTTTTTAAAAATAAAAACAGACGACACTAACAAAATGATGTGACATTCCGCCACATCCATATTTTTCTGGTCACGAGGCCGTAAGAACACATTCAGATACTCCAGTCGTCGAAAAATCTTTTAATTAGACTTGTCACAATTAGCTTGTAATTTTAACTTTAATTTAAGAGTTAATTTTAACCAGAATTAATTTAAAGTAGGTAATGTCTTTGAGCTTAGTGTGTTTGTCGCCTAAACTGTAAAACTCGAGGTGGAGAGGATTTGCCTTTAGAATATGGAAAATAGGCAGCAGTCCCACTTAGGCCATTTGTTTGCTTATCATTATTGGAAAAGTAATTTTGGGTTGCTCACTTGGTAGCAAGTCACTACCAAAAAAACCAAAACCGAGAAAACCGAGATTATATGGGTTTTATGGCGGTTCTCGGTTTTCTCGGTTTCTCGGTATTGACTTGTAACCGCTCACTTAGCCAACACTCTCATTCTAGGACATGCTGGAGAAAGTGACTGGAGAAAGCACAATGGCTTGAGAAAAGAAAAAAAATATAATTGCTTCATAGCGGCTTTTGGTTTAGCAACAAAACAAAAGCAGCCTCCTTTTAAAGTCAAAGTGAAAGCAGCTCTCAATTTTATAATTTTATTGTTGAAGCGGTTTAAGGCAAAACTTTTTTAAAGTCCCTGTAACTTATACCAGAGATTGCGGGATGCTTCCCTGCTACAGTAATGTTCCTAATTATTTAACACTTAATTGGTAATTTTAAGTGATAAAGTTAATTGAGCAATTAAAATTTACCATAGTTTTAATAATTTAATTTGGATCTCATTAGTTAAATTAGTTAATTGCTTTAATCAAAGCGAACTTTCTCCGTTCTCTCTTACCAGCGTTGCAGTACCTCCTTGAAAAGATCGTTGAGTAATTAATCAACAAGAAAAAAAGACAATTAAAGCCTCCAATTAACTAATTAATGTAAAATAAATTTCATGAAATTAATATGCAGCCAATCAATGTTAGCTTAAGAAACTGGTTTCGTTATGATGCAATTCTCGACGACACAAAGGAACTGAAAAATGCACTTTTTCCATACTGTTACAAATTTATTCTTGTATTTGGCGTTTTATTTACTCATTATTTGTGTATGTTTTTGCGCATTTTATTATGGAAGAACAAAAACTTAAAAATATATTATACTTAAATTTTACAATAACGCTTATATATAGCGTAATTTTGATTAAAATATTTCAAACTAAATTGGTGTGAGTGACAACAAAGGTTTTTAAAATAGATGACACCGATCAGGCTCACTTGCGCTTTTGCTCATTTTATTTCGTAAGAAGGCACAGAAGAAACAACGTGCAAAAGGAAACCAATTCAAGTCACAATGCGGTCAACCTCACGCGACCCACCCTCTTCCACATCATCTTCACACTTTACATCCTAGCCAATTATTTTGGATTTAGCAGACACCGAGGCAAATTTTTGGAAATAAATTAGAAAAGCATTATGGCGTTATTTCAGATGAGTTACTAAACTCAATGTTCGAAAATATTTTAAACGTTCGCAATGGCACACTTAAAAACCCTCGTAAAACTAACCAGGTCAAAAAACTCTATAAATGTTTAACCTAAAGAGAACTTAATTTTTATTTTAAATTAATTAATCTTAAGTCACAATGCCCTTAAGTCAACACTATTAATAGGTTTTAAAAGCAATTTATGCTAAATATAATTCCAGTTCGAACTCCTGGCAATCGGATAGAATTCTTGTTTATGGCTGAAAATGTAAAGGCAAATGCCCTGCTGCCTGGGCAAGGTCCGAATGAGTGGTAAACATAATATAAAAAATTACGTTAGAAAGAAAAAAAGTCGCTTGAAGCATGAAGCGTCGTCGGAAAAAGCGCTGCAAAAATTCCCTTTGAGCGCTGAAGTTCAGAATGTGAATGAGGTAAATTATGAATGTCCATTTCTCACCTTTTTCAGCGTATTTCCCACTTCCGAGAAGTGAACGTAATTCTTCTGTGTCCAATTTCATCGGAAAATATGGTGCTGAGTTTTGCATTTGCAAAGTAAAGCCCAAGATCGCTTTGAAGCGATCGCTGCACTCTTGCACCCATCAATCCAATTAAACGCACGTTTTATTACCCTCACATTTAATAACATCAAACGCACGGCACATCTACGATTTCACTACGCTTCGAAACAGAGCAACATTTTAAGTTTAAACAATTTTTAAAATAGTAAATTAATGTTTTGTCATATATTTAATGTCTGAAGTTTTTACGCATTTTCTCTTTTTTTTCCAAACAATTCCACTTTATTTGAAAAGTTAAAAGAAAAGTTAACAGTAAAAAGTGAAAGTTCTTTTTTTTACCATATATTTGGATTATTCGCAGCTATTTCTTAAATTGGGTGTTATAATGTGACATTTGAAGACGCACATTGCTCAGTTTCTACTCAAAGGATATGTTCGTGTTTTTAGAAATTATTTCATGGCCTATGATAAAGAAGATCGCTGGTAAAAAAATTTCTACATTGAATTTTCGCCTGGTTTTGTTCCGGAAGTTTCTTCTTCTGAAGCACAACTTTTTTAAATGTTGAAAATAATGTGTATTTTTTAAATACAAAACTTTTGAAAATTTTAACTTTAAATTAAAGGAACTTTAAATGGAAAAGCAACAAACAGCCAAAAGCAAATTTATAACAAAATCCCATTTACTTTTTTCTTAATTTTCGGAAATCTATTTTTACTTGCTTTTACAGGTGATTGCCCATTTTGATTTTGATATTACTAAAGGTTGATATTTTTTCTAGGCTTGGATATAAGTAATCAACAAATAATGTGAGAGTAATCTACGAGTAAAAAAAACAATTTGGAATGGCAGATCATTTTTGACAATTTTTTTAATTGAGCAAATTGCTCCAACTGTTCTTTTACTGTAAAAAAATGAAGGTTTGGCTTTTATAAACTAATTTATACTCTTATCGGAACCTATACAAATTCTCCTTTTTTTCGTTTTGTTTCGGCATTGAGATTCCACTCATTTTTTTTACTGTGCTCTACATAAGAGCTTTTGTACTAAAATTCTATTGTAAATGGTCGTAAGATCTTCATCGAGAGCCAGAGCTAAAGGAAGCTCCAATTCACTCTCCAGACTCAGCTGCCACGGAAATGGAGCCGAAATGTCCTATTCAAAATTTAGTGTAAACAGCGCTGCAAATCGCTGCTTGCTTCATTCACTGATCCCCCTCTCAATCGCCCTGTTTTGCATTCTGCACCGGAAGTTGTTTCAAAGGCAAATTTTTCTATCGAAGTAATTTTCCAAAGTTTACTCGAGATCTTTGTTGTTGCTGATATATTGCTGAAAATTCAGCGCTGTTTGTTTCGTAATAATGTAATTTCCTCCATACGAAATCCTAGATTTTGAAAAAGTAATTTATAAGGAAATTTTTGTTTTTTAAACGCTGAAAAATACGGCAGACTGACAAAGCTGTTGAGACAATAATTCATTCATCTTGTTTTAAATTTATTGTTCCATAATGCTCACAAAAAAAACACACAAGCTTATTGTAAAAATAATGTTTGCGTGTGGTTAATAGCTTGTTTAGAAAAATTGACAATTATTCCCTCAAATCCTGCCAATTAGGCATGAGGAATGTTTAAAAAAACATGATTCCTGACCCTTGATTCTAAAATTCACTTTGTAGCCTAATCCCAACAGAAAGTAATTTTGGGCAAAATATGTCATATATCTTCATTTTTTAAAACAAGTTTAAAAAAAATTGAAGAGCCAAATAAGTTTTCTAAAAACGATCCAAACAACTTTCTTTTTTCGTTTTTAAGAAAAAATGTGAAGGTTTTTCAAAAAATGAACTTCGAGGAGGCGTTCCAGCCCCATGCAAAATTCCTGAAGTTTGTTGTATTTTTTTTTTCAAATCTAAAAAACTTATGGTCGCAGATGGGCTTAGAGGGACTAGCGAAAGTATCAAACCGTATTTCTCTAATGACACAATTGAGGTTTTCCACTTCACATTCCGCACATGTGACTCAACTTTCTCTTTTACTTTCTCCTGCAAAACGGACAACGGTGACAGCGGCGACGCGCTGGAAAAAGAGGAACCGTTATAGGAAAAGTTGGATTTCTTTGGGAGCAAAATGAAAATAAAAATGCAAATCGGCTTTTCACTTTTGTTTGGAAAAATTGGGTCTATTTTTGTAGGAATTCAGCATTTTTTGGTTAACTGGTTGAAAATTGTTGGGCGACGGATTCGGCGACCGTCGAGCGACGACTGAGCTACCAAAAATCCTGGTCACTCTAACGCCACTGTTGCAGAATGAGATGAAAAAGGCGCTTTTGCTTTTGGCGTTGTCATGCACTTCAGCCACATGAAATCCGCCTCGGCGACGTGCTGTAAAAACGTCTTCAAAAGCGACATTTTTTGAAAGCGAAAGAACCCAAGAGGCAACATTGCCCAGTCTTAACTTTCGACATAGTATTCATTACTCGTGCTTACTTCAAAAAAATAACTAATTGGCGTTGAAGTGATGACTTTTTCTCTCACAATATTTTGTTTAGCTTAAGTTCGAACAAAAAGCACTGGAATCAAAATTTGAACAGAAGGATTTTGAAAATCCAAATTTTGAAAATTTGAAGTCCACATAGAATATGAAACGTGATTTTCTAAATGCCATTTAAGTTAAATTTAAGTTTAAGTCATAATTCAAGGTTCGACATTTAGTTTTCGTTTTTTGATGCAAACTTATTACACAATTGCACAAGTTCCTCAAGGGTCTCTTCACCAAGGCCCTTAAGTAGAAGACCACTTCAAAAAGACCCTTTTAAGTAATTCGGGCTACTAGGAATTGGGGGCCCTTAAAGGGTCACGATACAACGGCCCTTAGCCCAATTCAATCAGCGTCTGCAGCGATTGTCCAAAAGCAGCGTCCACGACCACGCCAAAAGTGTCCTTGTGTGAAGGGCCCTTGAGTACCGTCCCATCAGGGGGAAATAAGGCACCATCCGAGGAAGGCATGGAAGCGATTGACGCTGGAGTGGATGCCAGTGAGGCCGTTTTTCAACCAGCGAATGATGTGTAAAAATGTCAAAGATCAAATAAGGGCCAAGTTTACCCCAGTTGACCCTTAAGGGTACTTTGACATATTCAGGGTCATTGATGGCTTGAGAGACAAATGGCTCGGGCCTTGTGACCCCTTATGTAGTGATACAGCGCTTGCGCTTCGGGATTGCTGGGCAGTTCCTGGATGAAGAAGTTTGGAAGCGCTTCCTTGTCTATTAGAGCGCTGAAGCGATTGAGGAGGGTCTTAATATTGGGTTTTGCGTTCCATCGTCCTGGACATTTCCTAAAAATTGATTTTTTAAAACAAGGTTTCTAAATATTTTTTACAATTTTCAGACACAGCGCCGTTTTGCCTTATTCCCTAAATTTATCGCCACAATTTATGACTGCTAAAATTTTAGATCTCCCTATTCAAATTCCCACCTTCAAATTCTTGTTTTGAATTTAGGTTGAATTGGTTTTCATCATGCGAATGCAATACCAATGATCATTTCAGACAAACATGATTTATTTTCAAAAAAAAATACAATTAAAAAAAAATGCGGTTCTAAAAAGCAAAAGATGTGATTGCAAAATATTTTCTTCTAAAAATAACCACCAACTTAAAGGGAACGGAACATTAAAACCGCCCTAAGATCGCACTCCGTGCGATACTTTAATACACAATTTCGAACAAGCACTTAATCCAAGTGTCTTTTAAAAAAAATTGTTTTTGTAACACTCAAAAGTACAATGATTGTAAAAATTGTTTAATTGTATCATAAAATTGTTTAGTAAACATAAACAAAATGAAGATAACTTAATTTGGTGAATTGACAATCTGACTTTTCGTTTGGTTAAAAATACTGAAAATTATGCAAATGAGTTGTCGTCAATCGAAATTTTTTGTATATAAATGTTCCAACTTATTATTTCAATATAAACAATTATGTTTTATTTGCATAATTGGATTTTTCATAATATGTTTTATGAAGTAATGTTGAACGTTATGTTCTGCTGCACTTGGGTTGCGCTCTTGCGCTTGTGCTGCACAGTTGCACTTGCTTTTCAAGATTCACTCGGTGTCATGCCTGGCTTGAAAATGAACCTGACGCTGAAAGCGCTTTCACGGTTTTTGGATTTCCGTGTAGCTTCCGGTTTCCGGATCGAAAGTGGCCGTGACGCTGGGATTCAGCGATTCGAAGTGATCCATGAACGCATCTTTAACAGCCTCCCAAAGCTCTCGACTCGCTTCAAGAGGCTAAAGTAACTTTTCACCACCTTCCGTCGCCCGTAGTATTCCCTTTGGCACTTTCATCTGAATAGACACCGCCGTGGGGTCAGAGGTCAAGATTTCGCGGAACGAGGTCGCCGCGGCGGTGGGATTCGAATTTCGAAGGACTTCCAGTGAACGGTGAAAATTTGCGCAAAGGGCCTCTTCAATCATTTCAATGTACTTTCACGTCTAAAAACCAAATATCCAGAAAAATAAGGAACTCAGGGAGAGAGGCGTGCTGATCACGTTTTTTAAATTATTAAAAAAAAATGATTTTTTTTAATCGTTAAAAATGATTTATGACAATTAAATTCAACGAATTCAAAGACAATTCAGCATCTAAATCTAGTCATTTGCAGCATATTTAAGCAAAATTTTAGTTGTACGGCATTTAGAGCCCTCTTGGAAAGCCCTTGGCTATTAATCCGCTATGGGTGTTTCATAAATTTCTTGGTTGTTTCATTTTAATACAATTTATTGCACATTAAAAAAAAGTGTACGAGAAGTTGTAGTAAAATTCAAATACAAAAAAAAAGTACGAAGAGAAAAGGAATGTTTTTAATGGATTTACACTTCCGACATGGGAAAGTACAACAAAATGACGAGATACGGTGACATGCAATAATTTTCTATTTATAAGAGTAGTATTTTTATAAAACATAAAGTTACGATATTTTCTCCAAATCATAAACGATGAGTGTAAATAAGCCTTAACAGAAAAGAAATGTAGATTTTAAAAATCGTAGCACCATACGCGGCCATTTGGACTACCAAATTTGAAATTCGAATCAGTTGTTTTCTTTTACTCTTTTTTAAAAAAAAAGAGGACGGATGTGGAATGCATTTGTTTTTAGTACCAAAACCCTTTCCCTGTACAGTGCATCCCACCTATATCCTAAATTCATTCCTTGTACATATTTGAAGAAGTAGTAGGCGAAAATGGCGGGTATTTTATTTTCGAGTTCTAAAATTCCAATTGGGTGGTTCATTGTTACAAAAATAAATTCGACATTTAGAACACATAATCCTTCCTTAGTGTTCATGGACAAAACTTTTTTTTGAGCGTTTTACTTTTAGGTTTGACATGGAGCGCACTGTACTTTTCGTGTGCAGAAGAATCTTGAAAAACGTAAAGTGGCTCAAATAAATCTTTTTGCTGTTATAGAAAATCGTTTGTGAAAAATGACAATCTGTCAGATTCGTAGAATGATAAAAAAAGAGGCTTATTGACAAAAGTTTAGAACAACAATTTATCACAAACAAAATAACAATTCAAAAGACAAAAATCCTTCATCTTTCAAATGATTGAGTCATAATTTTGAAGTGCATTTTAAAACAAGACACAAAAAAAGGCGTGAAAAACAGGGAAATTACACAGGCAAAATTTGCATTAATCGGAGTCCACAGTACATAAGTGGGTTGAAATCTGGAGCAGTTTGATAACATCTTTGCAAAAAAAAAAGCAGAGACAGAATCCCTGTAATGTACTAATGTAAATCATGGCTTCAGGTTTTTCTCAAGTGAAAAATAATTATATGCTTCATTTCAAAATCACCAATCATAATCATTTCTACACTATAAAAACAATCTCGGTTGGAGTGAAACCGTCGGTTTATAAAACCAATTTAAATTCACTTTTTGCAGGTTGCACTTGAATTTAAATTGTATGTAAATATCATCGAAAAATATTTTTTTAACTTGTACTTTTTTCTGCAAATGAGTTCCAAAATGATTTTTTTAATGTATTTTAAAATGAGTTGGAAAATGATTTAATTTCATGTAATTCAGATCAAAAACCTTTTTTTAAAAATTGAAGTTGATGTAATGGGAATACAAAATTATTTCTTAAAATACTTTTAAAATGTAAAAATTGTAGTTAAAAGAACGCCGTATAGGTTGAATAACGCTTTCAACCACCATGCGTATTTTGTTGTTTCAGATAATGTGTCTTTTATCATTTTGTAATAAACTCATTTTAAAACGTCTATTTGGTCCACATTCGTTTTGAATAATCTTTAGAACAAAACCGGTTACTTTTAAAATGTTGGGGCACAGTGAGACATAAAGCATTTTTGTTTTGCATGGAAGTGAACCACCTTCATTTGAAGACTAATTGTTTCGTTCCCTTTGTAAGTGGTGGCTCTCTGACTCCTAAATGGGCAACAACAACTTAATTCATTTGTTTTGCTAAGCACTTTGTGCCCACTTAACCCTTATTTCATCTTCAAAACAACAACGCTTCAACAATAGAATTCGTCATTTCAAAAATCCTTTGCTCTTTACAGTATCCAATTAAGGGAAAAAAATCTGGTTTTTTTTTAAAATCCTAAGGCCTCATCACATCTTTCAACAACTCAATCACGTTGAAATCATTTGAATTCTTCAGGCATGGGCCCTGATGTGCAGAATAACAAATAAGGCATTTTCCAATATTCATTACTTCACGTTCCAATGGCCCTTTCAGTGGGAAAACTTATGCAAAACATGCAGCCAAAAAGATTTCTTGTCAACTCCTCTCCAAAGTACTTTAAATTAAGATTTAAAGTTAGTTAATTATGTTCAAAATTAAAAGATACTCAATTTCGTTTAAAGTGAATCAATTGTGTGTAAAATTAAAAAAACTACTCAATTGTTTTTAAATAGACAGACAACAAATTGTGTTTTTAAATCTAAAAGATGCACTCAATTGAACTAAAATTTAAATAAAAAATATACTAAAATACACTAAATGTAAAGTAATTTTAAAATTGAAATAAAATATTCAATTATTGTTTGAAATTTCAAAAGTGCTCCATTCTGAATCACAATTAAAAATAAATGCTTTTTTCTTGAATCAAAACGCCAGTTACAATAAGCGGAGAGAATAACATAGGGCAAATAACTTTTGAAGTTAATACTCTTGTTCAGTGACGAGTGTGACTTAGAATCACATGAAAAACTGGCACTTGAGAATAAGTGTCACATTAAACTTAACTTTAAGTAATGTTGAATTTGAAATTAAAGTTTTAAAATACCAAAAATACAACATTAAACGAAAAAAACGTAAACGTGTTTAACAACGTACTTCCGCATTTATAGTTTATTTTGTACATTTTTGTATTTTATATATAAAAAATAACTTACATACAAATACATATGAAATACAAATTTAAGTTTAAAAAACTTCTTTGGTGTTTTTAAGTGCATTAGTTTAATTAGCATTTTAGAAAATGTCTTTAGGTGTCGTGTTTAAACGCAAATTCCAAAGCTTTCAAATACATTTTTTTGCCAGAATTTGATAGGCAGGTTTGCTACTCACAAGGGAGACTACCCTACTGTCGGTCGACCCTGGGTACGTGATGCATTCCAAACTTTTGTTTGGACCCTTTT
>JAQFYP010002679.1:0-12253 GCA_034694865.1 Bilobella braunerae | reverse complement strand
GTAAAAACCAAGGACATTTGGTACAAATTTTAGCAAATTTTGGTAAAATTTTAGCAATTGAAGTCAGACTAACTACAAACTTTGAACGCATCAAATTAACCACCCGTTAACTAATCACAGTTAGAAATAGTTCAAGCTGTAGCTGTTGATCGCTACAGAATTTTTTTTTTTCAAATTTCACATTTCAAAATTGTGAAATTTTAAAATTACGGAATTTCAAAAATTCGGCTGTCACTTACCCCCGGAATAACGAGTGGAAGGCTGTGCAATTGGAAAACGCAAAGTTGGAGTAACAATGCTAAACAGAGGATTCTTTCGGTGATCATTTTCATTCAAAGTTTTGTTTTAAACCAATTTTGAACAACTTTTGAAGAAAAAAAACTTATTATTTTGAACAACTTTTTGTTTTAAATGATGAATTTTTAAATTTTAATTGTAACTATGTTTTTTTTAATTGTAACACTTCTGATACGTAAATGCCGTTTGATTAAGGACGCTGATCCGAAAACTGAAGGTGAACAACCACATCCACACCGCATATATGCCCGAAAAAGACGCCAAGTTCACGTGAGTCAAGTATAAAAATTGTACCTAGGTGTGTTGAACGTGGTATTTCCAATTAGCACCTACCTATTAAAATTAGTTAATTAACTGCTTAATTACCCAACCGCAAAGTGCGATAGAACCACCCGGGAGAGACACGGAGACGCCGTTACGTCACCAAGGGCGGCTGGAGAGTTATCGAAAAGTTCCGCATAAGTGGAGTTTCTCAAAACCGCGTTGAAAAAATTTTCCGATGTTTCCGTTTTTCGTTTTTTCAGTTTCGAAAATCGAATTTTCCCGCAAAATTTCTAAATTTTACGATACCCAGGTAGATGTGGTTTGACCCAAGGTAACCTTTAACCGCAACAGGTGAAAAATTATCGAGAAATTTTTGAAACGAACTAATGCAACTAACCGCAAAATAATTGCATCGAGAATTCAATTAATAATTGCAAGGATTTGCTCTGTAATTCGTCACTTTACTATAATCGCTGTCACGCCTCAAACCAGTGATGCGTCAACTGAAGGTGAAGGACAAAACGTTCGAGGAGAGTACAATGTGTATAAGGGTACAATGACGCCATGTTGGCGCTTAAATTACTACTAATTAGTAATAATAAAAATAGGAAATAAAGTGGTGAGAAATCGGTTTTTACAAAATCGTAACATTAAACGTCTAAATGAATAAAGTAATTGATTAGAATTGTTTTTGAAAACTTTTTTCGGTTTTCAAACATGGCGCAGTTTTTCGGACGAACCGAACCTCCGACCGCCGCGGCGGCGGTAGCTAGTAGGTGAATACGAACTTGCGTCATCGAGCTCCGACACCGTGAACGTTGTCATTCGGTTGAGCCTCCGCACCACCATGCAGCCGAGAAGGCTGATTGTGATGAGTAGAATGGCGAGGACGGTGAAGATCAGGAGCGGAATTTGGGCCAATAGGAACGAGCCCTCCGAGTCCGGCGACCAATGGGAGGGGCCGTGGCGACCGGTCACGTGACTGTGGCCCCGTGGCCTTTCCCGGTGTGGATTATGGTCTAACGGCGCTTCTTCTTCCATTGAACCGAACTCTTCTGCGCTTTGCTGCAAGGTACAAACGTTGTTAGAATAAGGAGAAACTGTTACTGTTACCGGATCGTTAACAACTGCTAAACTTAATGTTAACGGTAACAAAAAACATTAAGAGTTATTTACCTCATCGTAAGTTGGAAACGGCGAACGCCCAATGTCACCATCATCATGAACGGTTTCCGATGTAACGTGAATGGGCCGCGGTTTGAATTCCCGGAACTTCCGGACCTTGCTCCGTTTCGAGTCTACTGAATCGCTTAAGTGAAAATCTTCGCGTAGATGATGCCGCCGCGGTGCTTTGGCCACCAACGGTGTAATCGACGTGTCCAGCGATCGCCGCTTCCGAGACTTGACACCTTTTCCGTCCTCGTCATCTTCAACGAAGTCTGTGGGTTGAGGGCAGTGCTGGAGGTACCAGGCCACTTCTTCCTTGTACGCATCAATGGTTTTGTCCATCTAAAGTTTTTGGAAAATCGTTTAAAAAAAAGTTTTCAATGAAATTTTGAAAAAAAGGAATTGCTTTTTCAAACAGTTTAAAAAATCGCTGGAAAACTTACGCTGGAAATGTAGTTTTCGTACTTCTGCTTATCCTTTTTGGCTATGCCCAGTTCCTTCTGCATCTTCTTGATGTGGGTCTCCTTCTTGGCCAGCTCTTTCTCGCAAGTTGACATTTTCGCTGCGTGCTCTGCCTCCAGCGCTGAAAGTTTGCTAAGCGCTTCATCGCGTTCCAGCGTCAATCGCTTAACCAGCTCTACTTCGTCTTCACACGGCAGTTTTTCAACCGTTTCGTCTGGCTTCTCAAACGACGGTTCAATTTCCTTGGGCTAAAATTTTAGGAAATGGAAAATGTTTGTAACATTATGCCGAAAAATATTTTTCCGCCGAAATTCTCTGCCGAATTTCCGATGTCCAACTTTCGGAAGACGAATTTCCCCGAACTTACCGTTCCGTTCCAACAACAACACCTACAGCCCTTACATACTAGAATAACTATTCTACTGCGCATGTGCAAAAGCAGCGGTTTAGGAAGCGGAAGCGGCCGGAAACTTACCGTTGGTTCCGGTTCCTTCAGCGGCGCAGGCGCACCGGTTGAAGTTGTAACTTCATCCTCGTACTATTTTAATTTTAAATTTAGAATTTTAAGAATCCATGTTTTAAATGTTTAGAACAATTTTTTAAAAAAATGAGAGAAAATGATTTTAAAAAAGCTTACATCCTCTGTTACTGCCGGTGGACTGTCAATTTCGCCTGGATGAGTCGTGTTGACGACATGCTTTCCGTCAATGTGGGTGCTTGGAACCTGCGGAAAGAAAACAAGGTCAATGAACTCGGAATTACAGAGGAGGTCATTGAACTCGCAATTTTGTGAGAGTTCATTGCCCCCCGGAACACCCGGAGACCTAAAAGTGCACTTACGTCCTCTCCTGGATTTATCACAATGTCAACGGTTTCCTCAGTGGTTGTGTTGACGCGTTTCACGATGTGCTTGCCTCCCTTGCCGTCATCCGTTTCGGAGTATTCAATCTAAATCAATGATCAATTAAAATCAATTAGTGATCAATCAATTAAAAATCACAAATTTTATGCTTTGTTCAGTTCGATCATCTACGAAACACTTACATCGGCTCCAGGTTCGTCCGGTTTCGGCGTGGTTTCTTCGACCTGGTCCACGGGTGGGACTACCGGAAGTTCGGTTGTGGTAACCTCGTCAACTTCTTCGTTCAAAATCTTCTCGAAGATCGGTCGCAACGCATCGTCCCATGGAGCACACTCCGGATATCCGGGCGGGTTCGGTTCGGTGATTCTCGGTTCCTCGCATTTGTGTGTATCGGCATTGAAAACGGTTCCGTTGGGCATACAGGGGAAGAAGTAGATTTTGTGCGCCTTTCCGCGTTTAACGCACTTCATGTACATGGTGCACTCGGTCGGATGCGGAAAGGTTCCCTCCATTTCGCACTGTGGAATCGGTTTCGGTCCAACCGGTCGCGGAATCTACCGAATCGGTAAAAAAAAATTTTTTGTAAATATAATGAAGCAGTTTACGGTTTACGAACCGAAATTTTTCGAAACATCTTTTTAGAAATTCGATTTTTTTTAAACTCACAGTAATACGCTTCCTCTTTCCATGGATCACTTCCGACGGTTCAGTGACGCCTTCTTGAATGTCAATTATTTCTTCGGTCTAAATGAAAAACCGTTTAAAACGTATAACCGTTTTAAAACCGTTTAAAACGTATAACCGTTTTAAAACCGTTTAAGTAGAACATTTACCACAGTTGTATTCTTTATCGTTTTGTGAATGGTAGTTGGCGTCTTCTTGAGCTGCGTCGTTCCAGTGGAATCGAATTCGTCAAAGTCTTCTGGTGGCTCAGTGGTGGGACCCTCTTGTTCCGGTTCGGGTTCGCCCGGAGGTCCATCGGTTTCGGGTTCCGGTTCAACCTAAATTAAAAGAAAATTAGTAAGGTTAACTTTAACTTTATTACTTTACTTCATTACTTTAACTTAAATTAACTATTAACTTAAGTTTGGAAACGTACGGGTTTCGTGTAATCTTCCGTAATTTCGACCGTTTCGTTGACCTGGTAGATCTTCTTGATGTGCTTCCTCTTGTGCCAGCAGGCCGGTTTGGGGTCGACTTCCTGAGGCCGAAGACAGTCCTCGGTCACGGGGTCAAAGATCATTTTGTGCTCGCAAATATGGATCAGCATCCGGAAACCGGTACCCTCTCGGATACACTGATAGTACTGGTGACAGTCGTTTTCGTCCGAGAAGAGACCACCCATTGTGCACTCGTTGGTTTCGACCTGATTTTAAAAAATACATTTTTAAAAACCCATTATAAAAACTTAATTAAAAAAATTCAGCATATTTCGACTTACAGTTCCCTCATCAGTAACTTCCGGTGTTGTCGGAGATTCGGTAACAGGTTCCTCGGTCACTTGCTCTTGTCCGGTTCCATCAGGTTTCTGGAAAGTGAAAAAAGAGTTAAATTAAATTAGTTCTGGATTAATTAGTTTAAATTGAATATTTAAAACAGTGTTAAATATAATTCCCAAACGCAATCTAAAAAAAAAAAAAAATTAATAGATTATTTTTTTCAAACATACCTCATCTTCTGGTACGGGTTTTTTCTTAGGGAACCTTCCTCGCATACCCTTAATATCTTGGTCCTTGAAATAAAGAGTAGAATTTTAAAATTTTGTTTCCAAATTTTTGTCCAATTTTTTTTTCTTCAAAATTTTGATTACCGATAGAACACAGTCCGGCATAGGTTCGACATCCCAGGGGTTCGAGCACACCTTTGTTGTCGGGTCGAAAATGGTGAATTCCGGACAATCGAATTCCACAATATTGAACGGTTTTCCGCGCACCGTTTGCTCGACACAGCGGTAAAACTTGGTGCAATTGTTCGGATTGGTGAAGAACCCTTCCTCTTCGCATTTCAGCTCCTTTTTCGTAAGCGCAGCGATTGGCGGGGGCAGCGCCGTCGTTGTTTCGTCCACGACGTAATGCACCTTTGAAAAGTAAAAGAAAAAAACGAAAATTAAGTTTCAAGTTTAAAAACGTAAAAATGCAAGTGCACTTTGTGAATGAGCAGTGATCAAATGAAGCGACCGAGTAATTGTAAAAAAAAAAAGCGAAAGCGATCATTTTAGCAGCGATTTTTAAAACGGTGTTGTTGTGGAACGGAATAGATGAGGAGGCTGGAATGGCTGAAAAATCAAAACCTAAAAAACAATGGTTAAAAAACGAGATTTAAAAAAAAAGCCGAATATTGTCAAAACTTACAAAAAAAAAAATTCAAAACAATTTGTTTCAAAATGATACTTTTCAGAAATCAATTTTTAGCAATTCCTCGGTCGATTCATCTCCAACTGACACGATTTCTTGTTTTTTAACATTACCGTATCAGGAGCTTCAGTATGAGGTACCGTTTCATTCGATCCAATTTTATGCACTATGGGAATGCTCTATTTAGAACAAAATTGAAAATAATTTTTTTTTTTTTTTCAAATTAAAAAAAAAAACTTTTTCTAAATTTTTTGAAAACCTCACCTTGTTAAACCTTTTGGCCAATTCTACAGCTAGGGCTTGAAAGGACGGAGATGACTCGAAAATTGGATCTGTTATATGCAGACAAATGTAGCCATCGCCAAACAGGGTTTCAATAGGATTTGCACTAGTATCAGTCAGGGATAACTAAAAACACAAAATTTAAAACTTAAAAATAAATTTAAATACCAATTTTTTTTTTGAAAATTTCAAAAAATTTTATACTTACGGGGTTCATGGCACCAGTCCATTGAAAACAGGAAACTATAAAAATACTGAATGCTATTTTGGACAGCATTCTGTCCACGGCGGGGGGTGACTCCCGAATTTTGACTTTCAAAATAATGCTAAAGATGTGATAAACAAAAAAAAAATCAAAGTTTTTAAACGAATCAATGTTTTTAAACAAAAATTGCTTTCTAAACAATTGGAAATCAAATTTTGATTAACAATCGCTTGAAGCGCTACGCTGAAAACTTGTTCACTTTTCTAAAAACTTCCTTCCTAAACAAAGTACAGTTGACGACTGGAGCAGTGGGGTAAGGGACTCGGGGACTTTAAGGTTCTAACTTCCAGACCATTCTCTATGTTCTGCATAGGTTTCGCTTCTTAAAAATGGTTCTTCCGGTACGTGTCGATTCATTGTGAAGAAATCAGCGCTAGTCACTGTTTGGGGATTTACATAAGCGATTAGACGCTGTTTTAGGAAAGCGATAGACGCTGCTGCATTTTGGTCGACGCTGTTGCGAACTTCGCTTTGCGTCTTGATCTTGACTTAATCTCGAAACATCCGCCCTATTTTCCACTTCACATCAATACATCCGTCCTCATTTTGAATTGGAGCAATTTCTAAAAAAAAAAACGACCTAAGTGGCGCATAGTCTAAATGTCAATATCATCGCTTCCATAAGTTATTTTTGAGCCCTTCCAGGAAATTCAGCGTCCGAAGAGACCTCCTCAACGTCATTTCCAAGTCCAAATTATCAGCCTCGTGCTTCCGGCCACCCTTGGTGGTACTCTGCACGCTGCGCACAACTACTACTTTTGGCACGCTTAATTTGCATAATTTGTATTATTATAAGTGCATATTGTGCATGTAATTGCTCAATAATTGAGCAATTGCACAATTATTGTGCAATTTGGAAATCGCAACTAACGCAAAGTTGGAATTTCATAAACGGTTTCTCGATTTTTTTTTAATATTTTCACAAAATTCAGTATCACCGATTTAAAATTTTTTTATACAAAATACTTAGAAATGAATAAAATAAATAAATTAGAATAATTTCAACATAAGGTTTGTTGATTTGATTATTATATTTAGATTATTCTTTATTCAGCTCTTATCTCAGCAAATACGGTTATTTGATTTGTAAATAAGATAATTGTGTTTAATTATTCAAACATTACATAAATAACGAATTTAAAAATCGCTGAAAAGTACTAATACAGAAATCGCTCAAAAACACTGATTTAGGTGAGAATTACGAACATGAAAAAGCTGAATGAGTGTAAATGCGAGTCAGCAAGATTTGTCACAAAAAATGAAATCCGGTATTTTTTGTTTTTTCTGGCAGTAAAGATTCATGTAAAAAATCCTATTTAAGTTAGAACAGATCGTGGTTTTTTAAGATGAGCACTTAAGTAATTAAAGCTTAATTAATTAGCCTAATTAACTTTAATTAGAACACATTTAACTTTCCAAGAACTTTTTCCTAGCGGGCCTTTCCTTCGGTTCGATTGGATAGTCGTCGTAGTCCGATTTCTTCCAGGTCAAACACGCAAAGACAATCATTAGAATTAGGAAAAAAGCGTCTAGAAGCGCTAGAATGGCAAATCCAAGTTTTTTTTCGGGAAGGGTGTCGTCATTTTGATAGGAGGAGGAAGCCACGCCCTTTCTCTCAAGATCCAATCGCTTCTCTGCGAGTACGACGGCGGCAGTAGCAATCAGCGCAATTATAATCGCTGAATGCGTTCCAATCCAGCCCAGTGACAGCGTTTTGACAGTCTATAAAATTTCAAAAATAAAATGTTTGACCCGTTTTGTTCAAATTTTAGCTTTAGATTTTGACATTTTGGTTCAAAATTTTGTTTAAATTTTTTGTTAAAAATTTGGATTGCTTTACTTTTTTGGTAGCAAATGCATATACCGCTGAAATAAGAATCTGGAGGATGCTGGCGACAATCGCGATTATGGCGCACGCTCTGTACTTTTTGATAATCTCAGTGCATTTTTCGTGCGTGAGAAAGTCGCTGTAGTCATGACCATATCCGCTGTCAACGGTCCCGTATCCCTGACCACCGTGCGGAAAACCGCTGCCGGGCTGCGGAACTGGACGACCCTGACCGTGCGCGTCGTAGTTGGAGTGGTAGTCACCGTCGCCGTGGTCGTGCCAGTTGGTACTGTCAGCGGCGGCCTGGGCATACCCGCCCTCGACTTGTCGCTTCCGTTCTGGAACGGCGATGTACACTTGTCGCCGTGGACGGACACCGTGGACACCGCCGGTGGGAGAACGGTGCTGAATCGAACTTGGTATGCTTAAATAGAAGCTCTTGCACTTTTCGTGGGAAGATTCATGCAAGTAGACGCTGCTAGCTACAAGGACACCAATGCCCAACAGCTAAAAAACGATAATGTCATTCAAGCTTTCGTTTCAAATATTTCAAAACGGTTTTTCAAAAGTCACCGTTCTAAATAAATTAACTTAAAAAAGAAAGAACACAAAGTACAACAACATTAAAAAAAATTATAAGTTCGAAAACGTGTTTTCAAAAACAAGAAATCACTGTCACCTTATTCTTTTCGAAATCAAAAATTGAAACTTATTTTTTTAAATTAAGGAATTACAGATTTTAGTTTAGTTTACAAAAGTTGTACTTACGACAGAGATTCCGCCGATTATTTTACACTGTACTGGTTTCGGCATTTTAGAAATTGTCTTAAAACTTAATTGGTAATTAGCGTTAACACTTTTACACCTGGAATCGCTAATTGGCTTCTTAAGTGGTGCTCACGAAGGTTCAATGGAGACTGACTACCTTTGCGTCAACAGGGCGTTGATTTTGGCAGTGATAATTTTAAGCGTTTCCGATTGACTCACATCGTGTGGTTTCCGCTGAAGGGCCTGACAAATTGCCAAATTGTCATCTTATCACACTTGACAAAAAACCTTATCATCCTGGAAGGGTGCTGTAAAAATGCTGTGATTTATTAGTTATGAAATTGTGATTCACGCATCGCTGATTCCCAAATGAAAACAAAATGACGCACAAAGGTGGTGGAGAGGAAAAAGCGAAACTTTTGAGCGAAACTCTTACAGTCACTTCCGCGTATACGGACGGAAACCCACCTGAATTTTAATTATGGAAAACCCTGACATCATTTGTCAACAACCGATGAAATGATGGCACTTTAATGACCAACAATTGATGTAATGATGACACTTAATTATTGAGCCTATCAGTGCTCGCCGTGGCGCTGAGAATGTGTGCAGTGGAGAGGGATCGCTTCCGGTTGCAAGTGTCTTGGTCAATGCAGCGATCCGAGTACTCTTCCGTGTTGCACGTGACGCAGGTCAAGGTCGTGAGGCCAATGAGCACGAGGCAGTTGAGGCCCAAAATGGCCGCGAAAATGTCACCTTTGACCCTTGAGTAGTTGTGCGCCGAAAATTCGGCATAGCGCCGATTCGGCTTGCCGTTTAGCACGACGCAGAGGCAGGCGAGATGGGTGAGGAAGACGAAGAAGTAGGAGTAGAAGAACGCTGACATGGATTTGATACTCTGGAAAGCAAGAATCGCTGAAATCAGCGATTTTCATTTTTTTTTAAATACTGAAATGTTACCTTTTCTCTCCAGAAAATGTAAGCGATTGACACTAGTATTTGAGCGAGTGAAGCAACTATTGCAAAAATTGCAGCGTGCCAGAAGCGAAGAATGAAGCACTTGACCCACGGTTCAGCGCCGAATTTCGGATTTTGGACCAAAATGGAGGAATTGATCGCTCCCAGGTACAGTGCAAACGTATTTGGATCGGCTTCGTCCTCGTAATCCTCATCTGGCCGTCCACTCTGGTCATGGGCAGGGGCCGAAGGGTCATGTCCGGTCATTGACTCGTCAAGGTGACCTCCAGCGTCATCCAAATCTGTCCGGTCTCGATGGGGCATACTATGGGTAGGTTGACCTGGAGATGAGATAGGATGAGTTGGTTGACCTCTATTTTGTGCAGGTTGACCTCCATGAGGCGCAGGTTGACCTCCGGGTGATCCAGGTTGACCTCCAGTAGTTTGAGCGTCACGTGACCCGCCCGCGCCCTCGACAGAGGGAGCGATACTTGGAACATCGAACTCATGCATCGGAACCGGTTTCAAAAATCGAAATCCGTTGCTTCCATGGAAGTAGTCTAATTTTAAGTGTTGAGCGAAGCGAAAGTCTAATTCAAAAGCGCTGACCCCGATTAATTGGTAACTTGTAAATTGACAGAAGACAATGCTCACTGCCAGCGTTCCTAATGCAGCCATCTAAAATTGGAACATGATTAATTAGTAAAAATTTAGTTAAATTTAGTAAATGATTTACAATTAATTAAACTTACAATCAGTGCAACCCCAACGATATACGATTGCCTAATTTTTACCATGTTTTTTTACTCACTCTAAATTGCAGCCTTTATTTTTTAGTACTGAAATTATTGCTAATGAAAAATATCCTGTAAGTCAACAAATGTGAATTTTATTGCGGTTTCCGGTTCTTATAAAAAAAAAAAGTTTTGAGGTTTTATTATTTGTTTTTCTTAAATAAAAATTGTCAAATATGTTTTTCTAAATGGCAAATTCAAAAATTCAAAAAAGGATGGCTCCCCTTTATTTTATAGACATTCGGATTTGATTTATAATTTTGAAACACGTTTGATTCCAGCAATTTGCAGCAATATCTGATTGGAATCTAATGAAAAGTTTGCTTCCAACGTGAGTTTTGCTAAATATTAATTAGCAAAACGAATTACTCATTGTTAATTAATTAGAGAGGCGTTAATTAACCTTGGTTAATTAATTAGTGAAGCGTTAATTAACTTTACAATTATTTCTACAATGATTCATGTGTATAAGTACTGCGAATAGCGTCAGTTGAACAAATGTGACAAATTCCTGACTTTTGTAACTGGGATGCATTTCAGCACCAGGTGCATAAGAGCAAGAAAGCTTAGATGAGTAGGGCTGAAACCTGTGCTGGTTGCAAAAGGAGAGAAGCGCTCTCTACTAGACCACTTCTCAACTCGCTCGGATCACAATTTACGGAATTTTGATCTGCGAACGTGTTGGAGCGGAGGAAGCGGACCTCAATTAATCGAACGTCGTGTCGTGTCGTTGGTTACTTCGTTAATTATTAGTTGATTTAGACGCATCATTCACAATGTCCAAAAGAGGTAAGTGACACGATTAATTATCAATTAATCAAGTCGTTAATCTCGTCTTGGTCAGGTCGAGGAGGTACCGCAGGAGCCAAGTTCCGGATCTCACTGGCTCTGCCAGTTGGCGCCGTCATGAACTGTGCTGACAACACTGGTAAATTAATCATCTTGAACTAATTGCTAAGTATAATCGCTTGGAGCCTGTAAAACGCGATTTGCGATTCGCCAAAGTGGAAGACCACTAATTAACTTTCATATGAGACGGCATGGCTGAATCCCTTGCTTGAAATACGAATACATCAATTTGAAAATGTGACTCGTTTACAGGTGGTAAGAACATATTCGTGATCGCTGTCCAAGGAGTGCGAGGGCGATTGAACAGACTTCCAGCCGCGGCGGTGGGTGACATGATCGTGGCAGCGGTGAAGAAGGGAAAGCCCGAACTCCGAAAGAAGGTCATGCCTGCCGTGGTGATACGGCAGAGGAAGGCATTCCGAAGGAAGGACGGTGTCTTCATTTACTTTGAAGACAACGCCGGAGTCATCGTGAACAACAAAGTGAGTAAACAGAACCGTTGAGACATTTGATCTTTGATTATGATTATGTTGGGTTGAACGATGAACTCATCAATTTGTTGTTTGCAGGGTGAAATGAAAGGATCAGCTATTACCGGCCCAGTAGCAAAAGAATGTGCGGATCTTTGGCCTAGGATTGCCTCTAATGCTAGTTCCATTGCTTAAATGTTATTGACATGATGATTAAATCGAATGTGTTTCACGGTGTTATTTTAAATTCAATCAAATTTAATTAATTCCAGAGCTAAACTATTTTGTAGAGGCAGGATTTGGGTTAAAAATAGTTAATTACAATTAGCGTTTAAAAAAAGTGATTTTGAGGAAAAGCGGGGGAAGTTGAGACGCCGGCCATTTTAAACTGGGAAGTTTGAATTGTCCAGGTAGTCATCTAGCTCGTCGTCTCCACTTAAGTCGTCTAAGCTTTTCTTTGACCCGGCTTTGTTGACTGGTGGTATTTGCAAATGCCCATTCGAAGTCTCCTCAACTGATTCCGTCACAGTTTTCGTCGTATTTGACGACACCGTGCTCGACACGGCGTACTTCTGCATAAACGTTTTCGTTGACGGCGCCGCCGCGGTGTCCCTGTACCGAGAACGGTCGGGCT
>JAQFYP010002678.1:0-12256 GCA_034694865.1 Bilobella braunerae | reverse complement strand
CTAGAGACAAGGCTGACCACAGATGCATCGACCGAAGCTATAGGAGCTGTACTATCCCAGATGCACAATGGCGTCGAGAAACCAGTAGCGTTCATCTCGCGTGCGTTAACACCATCGGAAAAGAAATGGACAACCACAGAGCAAGAACTTCTAGCCATTGTCTTTGCACTGAAGAAATTAAGGCAATTCCTTGACGGCCAACCTGTTCAAGTATATACTGACCATCACGCTCTCTGCTGGATTCAACAGGCTAAGAAAGAGGAAATTAGTCCTAAGCTCACACGCATGGCACTCAAGATTTCCGAATTTAACGTCACAGGTGTTTATTACATCAAAGGAGCAATGAATCACGTAGCTGATGCACTCTCACGATGCCCTATGATACACGAAGCAGAAATGTCCTTAATCAAACCGATCAAAAATGGCAATCAGGATGAGCATCTTACAGAGATCTCTATCAATGCAATCCAACCTTCAGAGCTCCTGCAAAACCAACTTGAGGACTCACACATTCAAGGCATTCGAGACACACTCAAAGCATCTCATGGCAAGCGACCAAAGCACTATCTTCTGATAAACGATATTTTATATCACATCAATCACAATCAGATCCCAACTCCTGTGATTCCGGTATCCATGAGATATGACATCTTGCAAGCAAACCATGACGATCCTATTGCAGGACATTTTGGCTATTATCGAACATTGTTGAAAATGCGAGCAAGATATTACTGGCCTAAGATGCACAACGACATTTACGCATACACGACATCATGCGTACAATGTCAGGCGAGGAAAGTTCCAAGACACAACCCATACGGACTAATGCAATTTTTCGAGATTCCATCTCGTCCTTTTGAACACCTACAAATCGATTATCTTGGACCATTCACGACAGCGTCATCCGGAAACAAATACGTTTTAACACTCATTTGCTACATGTCGAAATGGATAGAAATGAAAGCAGTAGCAAATGCAACGGCAGAAACAGCAGCAAAATTTTTACTCAACAATATAATCCTTCGTTATGGCTGTCCAAAGGTCATCCAGTCGGACCAAGGCACACATTTCACAGCGGACCTAATCAAGCATGTCAATTTGCTATTAGGAACAGAACATCGCTTTAGCACAGCTTGGCACCCACAAAGTCAAGGTCTTATTGAAAGAAGCCACGGAACCATCACTGACTGCATGTCAATCTATACAAGCGAAGACCAACGCAATTGGGACAAATACATTCCACATCTGCAATTTGCTTATAACACCTCAACACAAGCAACAACCAAGCAGACGCCATTTGCAATTTTATACGGACAAGAAGCAATTTTACCCTCAGACTCAGCATTACCGAGTCTTCACCCATATCCTGATTTAGATGACTTTAAGGAGCGACTTCACAAAGTACGTCATGATGTCCAACAAAAGATGGCATCCCAACAGCAAAGGATGGCCGACCAGGTCAATCAAGGACGCTCCACTCATCACTTCAAAATAGGCGATAAAATCCTGCTTAGGACCTTTAAAAGAATTCCAGGACAATCAATTAAATTACGGCAATACTATTACGGACCATATATAATTAAAGCACATACATCACCAGTGAATTTTAGTATTGAATACAAAGGAAAAACAAGGACTTACCGGAAAACCGTTCATGTCCAACGTATGAAACCGTTTCTCCGTCGTCAAGGCATCCACCCTTCGGCATTGGAACACTTAGTGCCAACAACCAACAATGAGGACGACGATGTTTTCATTACTGTGGAAGATGCACTACCACCCGATCAACGTCAGGAACTCAACTCGTGTCTGACTAATACGAATCAAGCTTCTGACCATCCTTCGCCCTTGGGACTAGTCACCCCAAGCCACAAGGATAATGGTTGCTCAAAACCACAAAATAATAAATCTCAACTTCCAAACCCGTGTCTAGCTAACACAAGTAAGGAAGCTGATGACCCTTTGACCTCAGGTCCGTACAACCTAAGCGAGAAGGAAGAAACATCAACAATGCCTCAATTAAGTAACCAGAGGGACGCCTTGGTTACTCGACAAAAATACATGCGCATGCCCACATTATTACCAATGCGAGAACTAGACGAAGAAACGAACGCTACAAAACGATATAATCTAAGGCCTAAGAACGACAATCGCCAAAGAGAAACAAGAATTTTCACGAATCAACTATTTCTAAAGAGGCAAAGATTCTCTCAAGAAGAAAGCCTTAAGCAACCCATGCCTTTTTTTGAAAATCGCCAAGCGCACAAGAATGCGTAGATGCGCACACACTGATCGGGGCGAAGTAGTATGGAAAGAGAAAAACCGAAAGTTCAACATTATTCAGCAATGAATGCCGCATTCCATGAGGAAGCATTGCAAGCAGCGTTAATCATGTTTTAAAAAGGCAAAGAATAATACGGACAATTTACGCCGTTATGACAATTTCAAGAAAGAAATTACGTGACAGAATTGAAACTTGGAACTTCTACTACAATTTACCGCGCCAAACGATGACATTCAACAATAGCATGTTGACAGTGACGACACACTCAAGTAATAAGGACCTACAGGAAATAATAAGACGCAGGACACTTATGTTGGACGGCAAGGATTAAGCAAGAATTCTAACTTTCACCTATTTCACTCTTAACATATAACGAACCTATTTTTCCAAAAATTATTTTGCATTTCCTTTTACATTTTGCTGACAATTTCAGCTCTCTTTGGAAATCTGAAAATCAAAAATCACGCACATTACAGCATTTATATTTACTAATTTTATGATATTAAGTTTTAGAGACAACTAACCTTAATTACGTCTGGAGCTCTTCGCGACGTCACGCACGGCAGCATGACATTATCGCGCACATCTGCATTCTCCAAGTTTACCATGGTCTTCACTCTCTCCGTATTACCAATCAACCGATGATCCTGGAAATAGCAAGTTAAATTATCATGCACTGCACGAATACTCTATAATTTATAAGATTCGAATAATGTTTAAATCTTTGAATATTGTGCGTATTTAAATATTTAGATCTTTCGCTCATTTCATTTAATAATATTCAATTTACGTAATAATACTGATAAGAAAAAGCACAATACAATTATATAATTTCTCCGTAGTACCAATCAGTTGAGAATCCTGCAAGTAGCAAGTACAATTAACATACACAACGCTAATATTCTAAGATTCTCTTAATGTTTAAAATTTCTAAATAATGTTATCTGCTCTGCACTTAACAACATATGCCTTAATTTATCTTATATTAAATTGTAATGTTATTACTACTATTATTACCTACTATTAATGGGTTACTTACTAATGTAGTAATTCAATGCAGAAGAGGGATATGCTATGATACTTCACACATGGTCCTCACCATAACAATGTTGACACAGGATTCTGAAATTGGAAAAATCAACTTTTTAGAAAATATTAGACACTTATGTTAGTTTATTATTTGATATTTGTTAAGTATATTATTGCATATTACTATACTATATAATTTTGGAACTTATCTGATTGGTCGTAGATGTATCTTCAATCCCACGATGCACAAGAAGTAAGTTAAGTTATTTAGCACTTTGCACTAATAATCTAAACTAATCTAATAGGGAAGTACAGGTAAAAAATTTGTGAATGTAAAACGCAGAAGAGTTAATTAATTTTGCAATAATTTTAAGTTCACAATTCCCACATAGCTCATATGTTTAGTTTTAATTCTCTTTGTGGAGAGGGGTATTGCGCCTGGCGCCGCAGTGCCTCCCACCTGAGAACTCCTACCTATAAATACACCTGTGTACACATTTACTCTCTCTCACTTATCCTAACAATAAAGCTCATTGGAACACAACATTTTGAATAGAAGTTTATAAGGCATAAGGCTCTTATCATTTTGACCGACGATTTTATACTATCAAAGGACAACTCTACTTGGTTAAGATGTATGTTGAGTGGAATTAACATATCGGTATACATTCTCGGTGCAGTAAATTTGTTAATCAACTAATTCTAGAACATGATTTGAATTGTACACACATTTCGTGTTTTTTTTTTTTTTTTTTTTATAAATTTGGGTTTTCAATTTTTTGCTATGCATTTATGTTAAAGCAGAGGATGCGTTAGCTATATTAGCTTTCTTCTGTTCACACCGCTCAGGTCTCTAGTGGGCCCCTTGCAGTAACTACAAGGTACACGATTTACTGTGGTGACCTTACTTGTGCCTTTGCTATGATTCCCCTTCCTCTTCCTATCATGCGTGGGAAAGCAAAAAGAAAGGTTGGCAGTGTTAACCACTGGGCTAGCTAGGGCTTCTTACCAAAGAAGCTCCACCAAATGCCTTGAGCCTTCTCTTTACATGTGTGGTATTGCACTCGGGAACCTGTAAATTTCTCCAACTTCATTTACTATGTGAATTCTAGTGTAAAATGAGGTGATATGGAGAACAATGACCAATTGAATTTTTTTAGCTCAATTTTTTTAACCTTTTTCTTTCCTGAAGCATGGGAATAAATCCAAGGCTAAGGCCCGTATTTTAAGTTCAATTTCTTCATAACATTTAGTCCGATTCCGAACAAACTAACACCGTTTCAACAAGTATGAAAAATACTTTTAAAACAAAAATTATACTGTTGCCTATTTTTACTATTATAGCAGTACTTTTTAATTAAGTCAACCAAACGCAAAACCTAAACTTCAATTTATTAAAATTAGTTGGCGGTGTTGGTCAAGTGGTTAGAACGTCTGTACCTCTCAACTAACCAGCGTGATAACGGGGGTTCAAATCCCCCGATTAGCCACAAAAAAGTCTTTGCTATTGGTTTCCCCTAAAAGAAATTACCTTGCCTCTGACCTTGTGTATGCCCGCATCCCCGTGAACTAGACATACTAAGACAGAGGATATGGAAATTATGTGCTAGGTTTTCCAATAGACTTGAGGTAATCCTAAAGACAACACTCATTTGCAAAAAGTTACTTGCGGATATCAGGCGAAAGCTATGGCTGTACCTCATGTCAGGTTGGTGTCCTCGTCCTTTGTGCTTTAGACCCGTAAAACAAATGAATGTTACGGATAGTCTGTTGGGCCTGCTTGATGACAACATGTATGCTAATGAGTTCTTTTCCTTACCACATCCCTACCCTTACATTCATGTTGACCATCCGCTTTGCAGAAATGTCAAATAACGCTCCGTTACCTTTAATTTATTAAAATTGGTTGTTAATTTTGAAGCAAAATGTAAGGAGGTTAAATGCTGTTAATTTTGTGGCATAAAATTAATTTTGGAACTTTGGAAAAATTAATATAAAAAATTCCTTAACAAATTCCCTTTTTTTTTTTTCTGAAGAATATAATTTTTTGTTTTTGTACCGTCCACAAGAAAGAAATCACGCGTGTACGAGTCGAAGCGATCCTGCAGTCGATCATAGGCATCACTAATAGGCGAAGTTATCCACTTTCCACATATCTTATTCTTACGTTCAACTTTAATTATTACTGCCTCTTTGAATTACGCATGAAATTAAATAAATTAATAAACATTTAAGTGGAATATTTTTCAATTTGTTATTTTGTTTATTTTTTTTATCGGTTTTATTGGCTCCCTACGGGCACTCAGCCCATAGAACCTTCTAAAATTTGGCTTGTTCATATTTTTTTTGCGAAGTGGTTGACAAAGTTCGAGAGATTAGAAATAAACTCAAAAGGCTAAATGGAATATGGAATTGTCAGTATGATAACGGAAGTTCTAGATTATTTTGGGCAATTAAAATTTTTCACAAGATTAAGGTGCTGACAATAATGCTGAATAAGAAAAACTAATTAACTAAAGGGAGTAGAAGAATGAATTAGGAATCTTCTATTGGCTCCATCGTTGCAACATTTCCGTCACTATTTATGCCAATTATAGCTGTTTTGTTCTTGGATATGACTTTCATGACCCCGCCTCGAATGTGCGTCTTGATGCTCGGATTTTTAGTTTTTAACTGTTTTCCGTATTCCCGTAATTTCCCGCTGTTCACCCTCTCGGGTTTGGTAAGTTCGGTATTAAGGCATACGCCTTCCATAAATGCGCTGCTTCTTAGGGCTGATTTTTTGGCAAAAATGAGATGTTTATCTTGTGAACGGACCTACATGACCTGTACAAGACGGTTGGTGTTTCCGGGCTGTCCAATTCGGCGGCAGTGGCTAAAATTGACTTTTTCCAATTTCAAATTTTTTAGAAGGGTTTCCACCACTTTCACTAAGTCAGAAGCTGTTTCTTTTTTTTTTGTTTCTGATAGACCTGCGTTTATGATGTTGGGCAGTAAATTTTCTCTAAAAAATCGATCCAATTCGGACTCAATGCGGGTAAATTTCTCAGTGACAATTACTGGGTCAAATTTTTCACTCAAATTTTCCAGAATTGAATTCCATTTTTTAAACTTGTCCAAGAGAGAATCAATGTTTTGTTCTAAAGAAGGTGTATCACTGTTAGTACCTGAATTTGAGGGCACATTGGCTTTTTTTCTTCGTTTGAGATAGGAGAAGTTGCTGCTCTTTTAGGAGTTCTTGGGAGCCAGAGTGAGACTTTGCGTGAAGCGAAAACGAGGAGACTTTAGAATCGAACTCATGTTAATGACAATTGGGTTTTTATTGTTGAAGACAAGGAGAGTGTAGATGTTGCGACTTTCTTCTATGAAAGGCAACACCAGACTCTAATTTTTTATTTGTATATATTATTTATTTTATTTCTTCGATTTCTTCGAAAAAAAAATAAAAATGAAATAAATCTTAAAAGTTTAATTCAAGGTAACGTATTAAGTTTTTTTAAGAGTTTTTTTAAGATTAAAAAAGTGAGCTTGTAAATTCTAAAATTTTATTTTGTAATTTTGTAAAAGAGTAATACTCCTGGTAAACACTGTGAATAACTAAGCACGGACGGTTTAGCACGCACAGCTACGGCCCGCCATACGAAATGTAATAAAACCAACTGCCCCATATGAGATTTTATTTAAATGACACTACGTATTGAATGCTAATTGTTAAACGCTAAAAAGGATGAATAGGCTTAACCAAAGAACTTTTTTTTTATATTATATGAATCATCATTTCTTTTACAATGTTTGTGTGATTGGAAAGCAGTGCGAATGCAAACAAACCAGTTCATTAGTTTGAAAAAATAAATTATAATTAAATTCATAAGTTAATTTCTAATCTATGTAATGGATACAGTAATATAGTATATGTAGATGTCACGTAGCACATATACACCGTAATATTATTACACGCAATCATATTCCAATCTCCTCCGTTTTTTAGCTGGTACTCTATATCTCTCGTTCGCACTGACGGTTCCGATTCTTATGGTACATTACATTAAACTAACTCTTCAGTTAGCATTATCAAAGGCAAACTTAATCAATTAGAGTTAATAAAATTACTTCGATAATTAAATTAATTAAAAAAGTTGAAATAAATAATTAATTAATTATTTTACTGAAATAGTTACGTTAGTTATGTAGTGGCTAACTGATATGGCGTGTCGTGCGAGTTGTTTTACTCCGAAATGGGAATTTGGCCTGTTGGAAAGAGAAGCGTAGTTTGTGGGGAACCTCGTCCCATAAGGCCTGTGTTAAACTATCCGTGCTTAGTTATTCACAGTGTTTACCAGGAGTATTAAGTATAGAAAAAGGCCCAAAAAAAATCGATTTATTAAATTTTTATTCTACAAACAATTCAAATTGAGGGAACCCGTACTTTACCCCGAATACGTTCTCTACTGTGTATATATTCTGGAGGAAATTCCAAGCTATAAGAGGCTACAAGTATTAATACGGATTTAGTGGAGCATTTGAGCTAAAACTTTCGAATAATTAAGCCTTATACTTCTCGGTTGGGTTGTGCGAAAGGGTGCGAAGAATTTCCAGTCCAGCTTCTAACTTTTCAAAACAATTTCAATTTTTTTACAATTTTCTTTTTAAATTTTGACTATTCTCTGGAAGTTGTAGAACCATTCAAGCCAAATCAATTTCACTTATTTCTAAAAATCCCGACTGTGAGTCCAGGCAAAATTATGCACATAACGAAACCTTACTAGTTTTTCTCCAAACCTCTTAAAACCTCAAAAAAATTGCTCTAAGTATTTACGTATTGTTAATTAAATGCCATTTCTAATTATTTAAATATTATTAACTTACTTTCGTAGCACCAAAGTTGCCGAAGTACAGGCAGAAGCAGAGTGCTGGGTACTACTAGGAAATTAGAAACCATGTTGGGTTGCCTAACTTAAGGTTAGCTCCAACGTTGTAAAGGAAAAAGAGCTCAGCTCGGTAAGGGACACAATGACAAATTGTTCTCTAAACAAGTCTTTAAACTAAATAAATAACATTCGTTGGTAAACCTGGCTTGGACGGGACGGGACTAGAGTAACATTTACATAAGGAAGCTGCGGAACATAAAAGGCATCAATTCTAAATTATTGTTTCAACAGCAGAATATGGAACCACTGTCGCAGCACCTCCAGCCCAGTTAATCACCAGTTCACTAGTTTCAGCGATTATTGGAATGCCGCAGAAGAGGTTAACTTTTTAACCGAAAGAAAAAATAATAGAGAATAATAGAGAAATTAACACTTACTAATTTTTTTATCATAATTAACTAATTAAGAATAGGTTCTGAGCAATTTAAATGTCATGAATAGTTTCAGGGTTCATAAGAACCCACAAATATATGTAAAACTCTATTTGCAGAAGCGTTTTTTAACTTTTATTTACAATTCCCTAATTAGAAATTGTTTGAGCTATTTAAAAATCATTTTTTACTTCAGTTTACCTAAAACAAAATTTTAATTAATATTTTTATTTAATGTTTGGTCAGTATCGTCCCCTTAGTCAAATTTGGGACCCCAGGGGTGTGTGTCAGTGATTTTAAGTGATTTTATTAAGAATATAATATTAAAGATTTGAAACCATCCCGTATGCTAATAATTTTGATTTGATGGACAGCACAAAAAAGAAGCTCATTTATAATGTTAAACAGCCCACAACACTACATAAATATATTGGGAGGCAAATTTCTATACGAAAAAGTTTCGTTTTAATGGTATGCTATAGTGTTATTGGTAAAAGAATTTGAAATTATTACACGTGTAGATTCATGATTAGTGTTATTCTAGATAAATTTTAAAAGACCTTCCAACCTTATCGTGTTATTGTTAATTTTTATTTTGCAAAATTTTAGTGGCGTTGTTTTTGAATTTACAGCGACTTACTTGTCTCGTCCTTGGCAACGATTTTTGTTTATGTAAAAAAAACCGATCCGAGGCACACGAATCGTGCAAATCCATTTGTAGCAAATTGGAAGAGATTTCTTGGAACAAATTTTTTCGCGTTTGCTTATGTTTTGTTTAAACAAGTTGGCCTAATCGTTGAGAATGTTTGTCTTTCTGCAGTAGCCTGCCTAAGAAAGGGGGTTCAAATCTACCAATAAACTATACAAAAAAAATGTCTTTAATATTACTGGTTTTCCTTTTAGGATTTGCCTTGCCTGACTTTGTATGCCTATCTTCGCGATTAGATTGGTCTGCACGGTCAAAGGGCAAGAAAACTACACGATAAGTTTCCCAATAACCTTGAGAAAATTCTAAACACTGCCATTATTTGAATTGAATCACCTGCCGTTATCAAGTGAAAATCAGGTTGGAACCTTTTGTAGACTAGGCCCGCAAATCAGCAGAATGTTACGGACAGTCTTTTATGCCAGCTTGATGAGAGCATCTATGCTAATGAGTCCTTCCTATCGTACTTCTACCCTTCCTTACATCTGGACCCTAAGTTTTGCGGCAATGTCATGAACCGCTTCTTCTCTTTATGCTTTGTCTTAAATTTGATTTAAGATCAGAAGATCCCCTCACATAATTGGAATTAGTTCGACAGCATTTATTTTGTGTGTAAATACTAGAACATATGAAAAGTGTTATTCATTGAGATTTTAATCGAAGTTATGAATTTATATGCAATTTGATTTTCTAAGTGATTTAACTGCTGAGAATAACAAGATAATGGGCGAAATCAGTTTAGGACTTTTTAAGGACTTATACTTAATTGGAGGCTTTATGACTGTATTTTTTCTTAGTTTTGCATTTTTCTTTTTTCATATTTTTGCCATTTTTTAATTTGTGTAAGAGAATCTACAGTAAATTTTTCTACACTACTTTTTCAAACGGCCGTGTTTAACCGTCTAGGGAGATTCCTTTTCCAATAATGGCTAGGTTTTGCTAAAAATTAAGAAGATTGAGACTATTTGAGAATTAATAGTTATATTTGCCGATAAACGTGGAAAGTCTAAAGCTTTTTATTAAAAGAGGACTTTTGGTGAGTGGTCTTCAGCAAAAATTTGATCATAGTTGTTAGGTAATATATACAGTAAGGCTGTATAACTGTGTTTGACAAATTAGGTAACAAAATGAGTTTAGGACTTTCCGTTTTTTTTCAAGTTGTAGGCACAAACGACTTCTGTATTTGCTATTGTTATAATTTTACTATCCAATTCCTATTATTTTTTAGAAAACCACAGTTCACTGTAGTAGCTGCAGTAGCACTATTATCAGTTTGGAAGTCGACTCGAGTCAGGAGTTATGTTTTAATTCGTGTCAAAAGGTAGGGTAAGTTACACGTTGAGTTAATTGTTCCGTAGGAAGACCGTGTAATTGAAAGCCATCGTACTTCGGGTTGCCTTAAAGTTTGACCAATTTAAATGCTTTTAGACTTACATGGGGCTGGCCCACTTCAGACACTGGTACAAGTTTTTAGACGGTATTTTCTCTCTCCGTTTTGCATTTTTGTTTTTCTGATTCTCGTCATTTATTCCGTCTAAACGACTCAGAACTTAAATTTCTCCACCCCATTTGTTTAAAATAATTTTTTAGATGACGGGTATTTTTTTTGCATGTTCAAATTTTTTATTTCTCTTCACATGCAGCGTAACGGCGGTTGTGTACTTCTTTCTAATTGGATTTTCAATCTACTAACGGCTTTCCTTGGGCTTGCGAGGATTTATGAACATAGAAAATTGTTAACAAACTGTTACAAAATTGTTTTTGGAACTAGACAAAAAGCTGTGGACTTTTGAAGTGAAGTAATTTAAAAGTAGATTGTCTCTCAATGTCAGTGTTTGAACTATTCAAATTGCAAAAACAATTAATTTAGACATTTTTGTACAAAAAACTACTTCTGCAGTTGCTATGGTTATAATTTTACTACTACAACTTTCTACTAATTTTTTTTACCGTAAATGCTGTAACAGCATCATTATAAAGGTATAGGAGCGTTATTTGACATTTCCGCAAAGCGGCTGGTCAACAAGTAAGATAGGGTAGAAATATGGCAGGGAAGGATCTCATTAGCATAGATGTTGTTGTCAAGCAGGCAATATAGACTATCCGTAACATTCTGCTGTGTAACGGGCCTAAAGCAAAAAGACCGAAGACACCGAACTGACGAGGTACGGCCGTAGCTTTCGGCTGATCACTGCAGGTGACTCTATGCAAATGAGGGCAGTCTTCTCAATTCTGACAAAGACTGTTGGGAAACCTATAGCAAGGTAATTTGTTTAAGTGGAAAACCAATACCAAAAACTGTTTGTGTCTGATTGGAGATTTGAACCCCTGTTCTCAGGCTGGCTAGCGGAGAGAGACAGAATCTCCAACCCACTACGCAACTCGTAGCAGCATAATTATCTGTTTGAAAGCTTGCTCAAATCAAAAGTTTTGTTTTAATTTGTTTGGGTCAAACAGAATTAAATGTTGAGTAAGTTGTTTAGTAGTAAAACTATATTTTAGATTTCAGACTGATACCATGGTCCAGCCCATCTTAACATTAGGTAAAACCTTTATGTTGTTATTTTCCTCTTGTCCTTTTTTTCTCGTTTTTGTCAATTTTATTTTTTTCAGAAAACTCTGCGCTTAAATTTCTCCACCCTAGATAATAGAAGTTCCAAATAATAATCTTAGGTGACTGAAAATGTTTTGCATCTTAAAATTTTCGGCAAGCAACAGAAGTAACTTAACAATAATGAAGACTGCACCTTATAACTAAATCAACATCAAAGACATAGGATTACCACAAGTGCCCAACTTATTGTACACGCTCCTACACATCGTTAGTTACAATGTAGCACCAGTTTGGTAATTTGATAAAAAATAAAAGCGCGCTGCGGCGCGCTGGAAACACTCTGTTGAAAAAAAGTCACACAAATTTTTATTACACAAGGGTCAT
>JAQFYP010002677.1:0-12257 GCA_034694865.1 Bilobella braunerae | reverse complement strand
CCAGGCATCTCGAAATCGTTTTTTCGAAAAAATTTCGAAATTTATGGCCATGGAGAAAAAACAAAAATTGGGGATAAATTTATGATTGGCTAAACGTGTTTACTAAGTTTAAGGTCAATCAGAAGGAATCGCGACGCGCGGTGTCCTTGTTAGTACTTTATTTTCAAGTTACAGTTCAATGCCACATATGCTTGCTTACAGGTTACTTTTTAGAAGCAGAGGTGTTTTAAAAGACGTTTTTGAAAAACAAAAACAAATTTACTAATGTTTAGAAAGCTCATGTTTCATGAGATTTTTTGAACAAGGGCCTTTTTAAAAACGCTTTATTTTCAATAAGATTTTTAGAACAAAGTAAAATAAAATAAATAAAAGTAAACATATGGCTTGAGGCTGGAAGCGGCTGATTCTTGCAGCAATTCGACAATGCAATGGTTGCTGCAAGGTCTTGGTTACGTGTCCAACTTTTTATTTGTAAAAAAAATCTTTTTGGACGTTCTCCAGGCCTTCACCATGTACCCTGGAGAATCTATGATTTGGTCCTCAACACCAATGGTATGTTGAGGTCCTTTAGGACCTCAACACCGTGACAGACAGTTACAGGCCACGGCACGGTCACGGCGGGTTCGAGCCACCGTGCGACCAGTTGCGGTCTCTGCGGGAATTTCGACTCGAACTCGACTCCGAGTTCACAGGGCCCGAGAACAACTGCAAGGGGCTGAGTGTTGAGGCGATGCTCTAGGCATACACGGTCTCTGCGTGGGCATTGGGAGTCCCTGTCCGGTTTAAAGGTCGTTGACCTTCTGACCTTTGACATTTACTTAAAGAGTAAAAATTTAAAATAACCCGTTCACCCTGCTGTAAGGTCGTGGTATTAAGGAAGGTTTTGTAAATGACCTCTAAATTTCTTGTTCAAATAAAGGCTTTACGTTGAGTATTTTCAAAATATACTTTTTCAAAATTTGTGTTGAAATCCTATTTCAAGACCTTTTGCCACTCCTCAAGTGGAAAAAATATTTTGAGTTCAAGAAAAAAGATTTTGAAAATTAGAATGCCGTTAAGAAGTCTTGCTGAAATTTCGCTATAAAGTGAATGAAAAACGGAGATAAAAAATACCCTTGTTCTGAATTTAGCCTTTTCTTAATCGTTTAAAATTTAAATTTTCTGAAAATTTGAAAACTCGAGGGAACAATAATAGTCTATATATAGTCTAACAATGAAGTTGGACTAACGTGTGTTTTCATTAGAATTTTTTTTTCTAAAATTTTGACCTTTTATTTTGTAGTAATGTTAAAAAATGCAAAGGTAAAACTCATTTGTGTGTGTAAATATGGGCTCAAAAAGGCAGATGCTAATTTGAAAGTTGTAAGCGATTGGTGCTAATCGCTTGCAGCCCCATTAACTTTTTTTTAATTATTCAGTCAGCGAAAAATTTAATTCGATGAGATGAGGAGTTCATTTCACTTTCATTGTATTTTGAAGTTATTGTATTAATTATTTGTTTGTTCTACATTATGAATTTGAACAAGATACAGATATTTTAAAATTTGAACAGATCCAAGTGTTATTTAAGTTTGGAACACAATTTTGAAAGAACTATAAAGCTAGCTGAAACTTTTATATTTAAGAAATTTTTGCTCAAAACTTTTGTTCAATTTCTTAACTCAAAACGTTTGCTATCAGCTCCAATAACGCTCCTTATCTAAAAAAGAGTTTTCCAAAGTTTTTCAAAAAAAATTGACGTAATATTCCTAATATTTAACTAATTACCTAATTAACTTAATGTTTACCTAATTACTGAATACGCTTAATATTGCAGTAATTACTTAACTTCATATTTTCAAGTTTCAGTTTAATGCCACTCAAAATATTTGTTGCTATTTTTCACCACAATCTGGTATTGTCCAGGTTTGGTTTTGCGAAGTCTCATAAGTAAAGTTGTGTTAACACGTTTTAAAAAATTGTTCAGGTTAGGTTTAAGTTAGGTCATGTTCATTTTCAAAAATTAAAATTTTGATCATATTATATGTTTTCTAAATCTGGAAAGATTCCAAAAGATACCAAGTTCAAATGGAGAGGAAAATAATTGGAAACTACCAAGGTTTACACCTACCTGGGTGTTACTTTTTCTTCAACTGGAAAGTTTAGCGAGCACGCTGCAAAGGCTATAGTGAAAGGACATGCAGCAGCGAGTGCGTTAAGAAACACACTCTGATTTCAAAGAACCTTTTTCTTGCTGCTGTCAACAAGTTGCAACAGTCCATCCTGCACTCAACCACCTTATATGGTGCTGGAATATGGGGGTTTGGCCACTGTGAGATTTTAGAAAAGGTGCAACAAAAATACCTGAAAACTGCAATGGGTATCCCAATCTGCTTCCCAAGGTACTTTGTCAAATTGGAAACCGGCGTCCCACCTATCAAGTATGAGGTGGCAAAATTGCACTACAACCAATGGTGCAGACTGCTAAGAGAAAGCAAAAACCTTGAATATGAACTAGCCCGAGCCACTTACGATGACTTGAGGAAAGCATCATTCAAAGAAAATTCTGAAGAAAGCGGCAACTGAAGAATCTTCTCAAATCCTTGGGAATGGAATGGTTGTGGTTGCAAAACTCGTACAGCATTGCCTCTCTGAACAAGAAGGTTTCCCTCGCACGAAAAGACGAAGCATATGAAGAATAAACTTTGATCCCGACTTTTAGCAATTTTGTATTTTAATCTCATTTCTGACCCATATTAATAATATTAATATTAATTAATATTAATAATCGACTAATACAAATTGTATTTTAAACTAAAGATAATCTAGTATTACGTATTATTGAACGAGCATGTACATGTTGATATGGGTGAGCCTAAATCAAATAAACTTGAATTGAATTAAATCATATAAAAAAAAATTTTAAATTTAGAAATTCATCTGAAACGAGCAAAACATGCCATATTTTGTTTTGAATTTCCAAATTCTCTTCGAAACCATCGTAAATGTTGAATAAGGTCATTTTTAAAAAAAAATTCCTTTCTCAAAATTTATGATTGACAAAATTTTGAAAAGGATGAAGGAAATTCGGGATGATTTGTTTTGAAAATTTAAATTTGGAAAGCAAAAATACTATTTAGCTATGCTTTGTGCTATGCATGCTATTTTTTTCACCTCTTGACCTTTATCGTACCGCGCGTCCCAGTAGCACCTGCATAGTCGATTAATAAACAATTTGTTTAAATTTAAAACCATGTTGGGAATTTAGAGGTGTTATCTTGTAACGGCAAAAATTGCATTGGTTTAGCCGACTTCAGTTCAATTTTATGTTTTTAATTTCCCTTCATGTTTGAAAAATTTTGGAATCTCGCCATGGGATTTGAATTTGACTGTGCAGGTGCTACTGGAAAGCGCGGTATACTTAAAAGAAGTTCAAATAAGAAATAACTCAAAGCATTGTTGCCTACTGTAGCAAATTAGGAAAGGAATCGTTTGCTTGTAAATGACATCTCTCCAGTTACGCCAGTGCTCATTTTCTAAACTAAACCAAGCATCTTGTTCAAATAAAAGCTCAAAATTGCCGTTTTCAAAATATCATTTTCAAAATTTGTTTTAAAAAAAAGTAAAATGCAGTTAAGAAGTTTCATTTTGTTTACAAATTCTGTTTAGTATAAATGAAGCTTTTATTTGTGTAGAGGCAGGTAGATTTTGTATTGAAATTTGTTTATTGTATTTTAAAAAATGTCTTGTTTCAAATTTAGTATTTTTAAAGATTTAATTTTTTAAGCATTTTAAATTTCTAAAAATTTTGAAACTGGAGGAAAAAGAAGCAAAATGATTGTTTGAAGTTTTTGAAAAACAAAATTCAGAAAATTGTGTTTAACAATAAAATTCGATTAATGAGTTATTGGATTGTTTTTCAAATATATTTTTTCTAAAATTTTTAATTTTAATTTTGTAGTAATCTAACAAAAAAACAGCGATCAGGCGCTGCACAAAATTACATTCCTCCGTACCATTCCCTGTATATAAAAAATTGAATTAATATAAAAAAAATTGAAAACTAAAATGCCGTTGAGAAATCCAGTTGAAATTTCGCTCAACAATTTAAAAATCGTAAGTAATTCATGACATACAAATGGTTTAAAGTATTAATGTGCAAAAATAAAGTTGTAGCATATAAACCAAACTTGAAAAAATTAAGTCTTCTTTTTTAAATAAATTTATTGACAAATAATTTGAGTGGACGCTGTTTTAAATTTAAAATTTCAATATTTCTAAAAGATTCAAAATCTAATTTTGATTTTGATCATTTTTAAAATATGATTTTCAAAATTTGCTTTATTTTAATTTTAATTTTGCTTTACTCCTCCAAGTAGAAAAAATATTGTTAATTATAGAAAAAATATTTTGAAAATTAAAATGCGGTTAAGGAATTCGGTTCAACTGATGTTTAGAGTTAAATGAGGGCATGAGGTGGGTTTAGCGGCACGTTATGCTATTTGTTCTAAATTTAGCATTTTGTAAAATAAACATTTTTTGAATAATTTTAAATTTGAATATTTGTGAAAGTTCACCTCGAATGACAGTTTTTCAAAATTTCATATTTTGAAAAACTCAACTTTTAGAGTTTTGTTCTGAAGTTGAGTTTTTTTCAAAGAATTTACATCACAATTTATGCAAAACCTAACGTTGGAAATAAACTTAAATAATTTAAATTTTGAATTTAGTTTTTTTTTAAAAGAAGAACGATTTGTCAAAAAAATTAATCCAAACATTTCAAAATCATGACCTTTTAAAAACATTATTGTTTAACTTTGCAAATTATACACTGAAACCACTCATTTTACAGTGCCTTTTTTCCACCATGATCTCACTGAGCGCAACTCGTCATTCAAAATACATTTAGGATGAAATAGAGTGTAATAGTGTAGAGAAACGTGGCAAAATTATGCAAACTTTACTTTTACCAAGATCAAAAAAGTGTTATTTTAGAACAGTTAGAATTTGGAACAAAAGTTTTTCAGTCAGTTTTGGTGGCAACGCCCACCGTGACAGCGAGATCCAAAATTCAGTGCTTTTCAAAACTTTGCTGATGCTAATGAGTGTCGCTGAGGTCTGAAGAGCGCTCTCAGTTAAGAAAGTTCATTCTGAACCGAGGTCAAGGGGTCAATGACCCTGATTAAAAATTGGTCGATATGACAAGGGCCCTGGCCCTTTAAGGCAACTCAGGTGGAAACCGGGTACTTATTTGAATATTGTTGGGAAACGTCAACATCAGTTGTATTGGTAATTCGTAAATTTAATTGTTCAGTTATTTAACTGAACTTATTAACTTAAATATTTATATTAATAAATGTAATTGTGCAATTAACTTAAATAACTTAAATCAGTAATTTATATATTCGATTTCAAGTTACATTTAAATGCCACTTAAATAGTTGGTGTAATTGGTTTCGGTAAAGCTTTCTTCGACAATTTGTACAGGTTGTTGCATTATGTGAATTTTTGAAGAAAACATTACAACATGTTTAAAAAAAATTTTTTTTAATCTTTTGAAAAAAAACAACAACTTTTGTATCTTCTGTAGTACCTTTACTTAAAGCGGTTTTTTTAAAGCGCTGAAGAGCATTAATTTTTAAATGATATTTTTAGAACAAGATCAAACAAACAAGATGCAAGATAGCTGGATAAAAGTAAATTATTTTTATACTGGAAGCGGCTCATTCTTACAGCGATTATGCATTATGCAAGTATGACACTGCACACTGTGTCCCGAGTTTTTGTTAAAAAAAATCTGTTCTAAATTTTGTTCTAAGAACAGTGTCTTCTACGTCGAGATCAGCGTCCAGCTTATGCTCGACGCAAAATTACGCTGAAATTGGGTCCAGAACTGGCCCTCACACAAAAAGCATGATTGCTGCCATTGACCAGAGCGACATCACCATTGAGTACCAGGTAGGTTTGAACACGGCGCCAAAATTTCCGGACGCTTGCGCTTCAAAATATAATAATAATCAGCGCCACCGCCAAATTTGAAACAGAAATCAGCGCTAGCGCCAGTGCAAAATGTTCGTTTTAAGATTGCACACACTTTCACTGCTACAAGGCTTGACGTTTCTTAGACTGTTGACAAATGCTTGGTCTGCATTTGGAGGTGTCCGTGTTCAAAATGTTATAAATTATGTACATTTTCAATTCAATTTCCATCAATTTCATGAAATGTTGCGGTCGTGGAGGGTGGGCTTCGGCCTACAAACATCCACCAGGTCAAATAGCAAAAAACAAAATGAAACAATTATTTTTATTGCATAAAGGATATTGTGTTGTTTAGAGCTAGTTTTAAACTAAATTAAGTTTAAATGTCCTCCTCAAAACTTCTTCAAATTTCCGCAATAAATACTTAATAGTTCGAAGCCGTTCTTTCAACATTTCGTAAGTTTGCGATGAATATCTGTGCACGCACATATTAACAACCTTTACAAAAACAAAGTTTTGGCTTCCGTGTTTAAGAATTGCTCCAATTTTATATTTGAAAATTAACAAAGTTTATTGCAATTACTTAAGAAATACCGTTAGAATAATATTTTAGACCGTAGTTATAAGAATTGTTTTTCAGTTAACTTTGCCCTTATGTCGATTTCCTTTGGGTTATCAAACATCGGTGCCGTGTGTATATTTAGCCTTGTGTTGTCTGCGACGTTAGTAGTTTGCCTTTTTGTCAGTTGCATTAGAAAAAATTTTAAGTGTCAAAGGCTTTAGAATTTGAACCACCATTTGTCGGATCTTGTAACGCAATAACACATTGCTCTACACCGCTCACTCTACACTCACTTTGCATGTACAAGATTTTACGCCTGTTGCCAGCCTTCCCAAGGAAATTTGGAGAAACAAAAATTTTACCACGCGTATTATACACCGGTATGGGTCTGATCGACATATATGGTACGAAGTACTCACTTAAGCTATTCCAATATCCTGTATCTTCCAATTGGCTAGTCAAAAAATTAGGGCAATAAGATACACGTCAATGATTAATTTTGGAATATGTGTTTTTCGAAATACTAACATAATAAACAAAAAATTCAGCCGATATAATAAAACGGGTGTGAGTACACAACATAAATATACCGTGAGGACCACGAAAAAGGCAACAAATTTTATTTGATTATGGATGGTTAATTATTACTAATATTAGAGAACTAAAACTGAAAATCTCAGTTCCTATTTAATCGAAGTGAATTCACTTGATCTTAGCCTTAGGATCTTTTTTTAAGTTTAACTATTTAAGCCTAATTGGTTCAATACACTAAAATTGCACAAGCAGAAATGGCGACTGATTGATTACCACTAGGGAAATACTTGCGGTGTTTGGTGTCATGCATCCTAATTGTCCAATTTCAATTGGGATATTGCTATGTGGCCCAACAAAAGCAATTTGTGCACTCAATTGGAACAATTTGAAAAGATTTAGCATGAATTCAAATTTTAGAAATTTAGATACAAACGCCCCTCCATAATTTAGAAAAATCAACAATTTGTTTACTTTCGGGTGTATCCTTTTTCGTGGTCCTCACGGTATAATTTCAGCACACGACAACATACGCAAGGCTGTCGTAGAGGTGAAAGGCCCAGACGTTAGAATTAATGTTTTACTGTCGTAGGATGGGTTTGTTTAACTTTATACATTAATTGTCACCACCTAAGTATTTACACGTGAAGATGCTCGGGATTTACGCCTTGTTGATACTATTCATATGCAAGTATCAAGCATCATGCCTAGACCTAAATTTGCGATCAATTGACTTGAACACTTTCCAATACTGTCAACTATATATATTGCATTCTGGAGCCTATGCAATTGATTATTCAAATTTTTTTCTCCCTATAAATGTGTACAAAAGTTCAAACTTAAATACAATGTTACATTTTTGACCCCATTTGAAGATTCAATGCTACGCGATAATTCACCTCATGTATTCAAACAACAATTCAGCGTTCACAAATCCCTACTTGGAACTACTTAAGTGTGACGAGTCACTTACGGTGCAAGTGTTTAATTTATCGTTTACATATTTAGGTGTAAGACCACTTTGGTGGGTTCCTTAATATTGTGTAAATGATTGCTGAAATTGACGAGAATAAAATAAATCATAAAAAACATCGCACCTGCTACGTGAGATACATATACTACATCGTTTTTTCTCTTATCGATGTAGTGCACAAGGACAACGTACTCACGAATAGTTTTTTTTGCAGTTCCGCTCTATTTCTACAAAGAGACACTGCACAATTCATCTATAGTTACTGTAGGAATAATCAATTCACTACATTCTCATGCAAAACTGACATATAACATAGGAGAGACGCCTTCGTCTAAAAAAATTATGAACAACATTTATGGACAGCTATAGTACTCTACGCTTGGCCGAAAACTTACCCATTACAATCAAGTAACGGACAGCAGGATTTCAAAGTCGAAGAGGCGCGTGCTGGGTTTTGGCGTGGGCAGCCAGTAAGAACGTATTCAGTTTTGTACTTACTTGAACATTTAACGCGCTCAATTAACGTTACTATTGAAGGAATTCCACAACCTACGTCAACGTCAATATTTAACAAGTATCCGACAGCCTCACATTTTAACGCATATATTCTCCTTGAAAATACGATTTTCGCTGATACGCCTGGAATAATGCATACTGGTTCTTATGTATGGCAAGTCAAGACGGTGGCATATAATTTCATAACTTGTGACGGGATGTCACACTACTTAAATTTTGCGTACAATTTTGTGTTTTGCCTTTGGCTCCAGAGTGCGGATAACGATCGGACTTACTTGCTTGATAGTATTGTGTTTTATATTAATATTGTTTGTAAGATTCAAAGTAGCCCAGAGTGGCTGGCTTTTTATTTTCAGCGCCATGATAGATCAAGGCATGAGCTTGACCGATGAAATGAAGAGAATTAGAGGTATTAAATTGGTGGTTTTATTTTTCGCCCCCATGTCACTCACGCTCTCGGCTGCGTACAAGGGTTGCTTAACTTCAAAACTAACAGCTCCGCCACATAGTACGGGAATAAAAACGATACGCGAAGCAAGCGCACTCAATTACACGTTCCTGACTCCAATTAACTTGGACCAGGAGATAGTGAACGCAAATCTTCAGAAAAGTAAAATCAACGTAAACTACTGATATTTAAAAAAAATAGATAAAAATGCTCGTCCATGAGTTTGCAATAGGTTGCTTAATTATGGTAATTTATAGAGTAATAATAATATAAATAGAGTATAAATTGGTTACTTTTTCTGTGACCGTCTCCCCACATTGTGCACTCGATGAACAATTATCCCACAAATAAAAATGTGTCATTTTCGTATCTAAGAAAAAACGATTTTATGGTTTGGGGGTAAGTCCTGGGCCATCGAAATGAGTGGAAGCAGTAGACCCATTTTCGAAGTTACAGGTGCTCAACAGGTAAATCTCAAGATTCCTGTTTAAAGTACAGTTTTTTTTACTCATGATCTCATTGATCTCACCTCTTCATTCAAAGTCCGTTTGAGAGAAACTCAGGAGTACTTTTGTGAACGTGGCAAAAATTATACAAATTTTTTGTCCAAGATCAAAAAATCTATTTTTAGAACAGTCTCTTTTCGTGAAAGAACACTGTGTTAAGGGCATCTATAGTGCGTGAAATTAAATCAAATTAACTAAAAGAAAGTTGGTTAAAACACACTTAAAAAATTTATTTTTTTAAACTGTTTAGAAAAAGACAACTTTTGCATTTTCTGCACTGCATTTTCCACATTTACTTGAAAAGGTTTATTTAGAAATCGATGAAGAGCATTGATTTTTAAATGAGCTTTTTAGAATAAGAGCACGAATGATACAATTTAGACAAATGCAAAATGGCTCGATAAATGTAAAACAGTTTTTTTTATACTGGAAGCGCCTATATCTTGTAAATTAAATAATTGGTTTACTGCTCATGCGCTGCAAGGTCATGGTCACGTGCCCTATTTTTTTTTGTAAAAAATTTATTCGAAATTTTTTTTCGAAATTATTTTTGAACAGCTTGAATTCTCGCGTCAAATACTTAAATTAATTATGGTCATATTATAATAAATATTTTAGTCATGCAAATTATCAAAAAGAGTCTTAAAAACTGCTCTGAAACGAGTATTTCATATTTAGTTTCAAATTCCATAATTTTCTTCAAAACCTTACTAGTTCATTTTCAAAATGTAAGAAAATGTCGATGAAAAAAATTATAATGGTTTATTTTGAAAATTTTTATTTGAAAAGTCATTTTTAGGCGTGTTTTTGTACGTTTTATTTTATTTTAAAAAGTAGGCATTAACGGGTTTGGTTTGAGACTCTGAGGAGGAAACATCTCTGGTAGTGTTCACTGTTCATTCTTAGAACAATAACAAAATGTCATCATCAAAAAAGTTGTCAACGAAAAAGACTGTTCCAAGTAGCAAAAATCCATCTAGTGTTACGACTAGAAAAGGTTCCAAACAATCGGTTTTAAATTTTTCTCATAGCAAAAGTCAACCAGATTTAGAATTTCAATCTTCCGGCTCTGACACCGATGACGAAGATGTTCCCGATGAATGGGAAAAGTTAACAGAAGCCGCCAGATCCTACAAAATTTACCGTAGTACGCATGCTACCAAAAAAAAGTGTGAAAATCTGGAAAAGAAAGTTAAAAATCATGACATGAAATTGGAGTTCATTCGTAAGGAAGTTATTGCAAATTCCGTCAGAATCCGAAATCTTGTTGAGGATGCAGCCGAGACGCCATTGATAACAATTAAAAAAGTGCAGGACTTTTTTTTGAAAATGGGATTTCGTAGTATGGATTTTGATGACATTCGGCGGATTGGAAAAAAAAGGAGACATTACCCGGCCAGTTATTGTCAAGCTTTTGAGAAGAAGGGTCAAAATTTCTATTCTGCAGGGCAAAAGGAAGCTGAAAGATGACATTTCAACAAAAGATTTATTCATCTCTCCAGAACTTACATGGAAGGAGGCCACAAATCAGAAGGCTCTTCGAGAGAAAGGAAGGGAGCTAAAGGCCACCACTACAAACCTAATTTATTATGTGAGGAATAACATGCTTATTGCTGAGGCAGGTCAATCGAAAATAAAATACATCATAAATGATGAAGGTCAAATTTCCCAGCAAACATACAGCCTGTTCCCTAATTTAAAAAAAAACACTTTTCTATTTTACTCAATTCCCTCAATTTATTATGCTTTTGTTATCCTTCCGAAATTGCATTGTAAATCGAAGAATTTGTGTCACTAGCAAGTAAAGTTCATTCATTCAAACTTTTAAAGCCACATAACAATTTTTTTTCCGAATTCTTTGACATTTGCCAATTGGCCTGGTCAACTGTGTTTGTGCTAGTGGATGGGGGAGGGTGGTTTTGGCCTGTGAGTTGACTAGGCTGTTTGGAGGAGTGAGTCAATGGGCTTTCTCCTAATCCGAGGCCGTGGGTTCGAACCCCGAACACCCAAGCTAGGACAAGTGTCCTAACCCCCTGGACTACAGGCCGTGGGCCTGTCTTATCTTGTGGCATTAAGATAAAGCCACATAACAATTAAAACCTCTTAAGTTAAAAAATGCAAACTTAACACTATTAGAAACTGTAACTCTTTGCCCTATGGATACTCTCGAAGTTAAGGAGGACGCCACTGTAGAAACGGCATAGGGCCAATGCGGCTAAAAATGGTTTAACGCGGGGGCATTTTGCGAAGCTCTGGAGTAACGTAGAAGGTCAACTGAGGACTCCCTGGACTTGGCATCCCCTCTAGTATAATTAGTGTTGGAAAAACTTAATTATATCCTACTATATGATACAGATATTGCTCTGCACATCTTCCGATTAGTCTGAATAGTTGATAATGTCAAAGAATTTTATATTTTTTCAACACTAAAAATCCGGAAGATTCTCATCTTGAAATAGAGCCCTCACTTGACATTCTACGTCAATCCCACGATTTTATAAATGCCCCTTTAGTGGACCACTTTGGAAAAATTAGATTTTGTTTGTAAACAATAACGAAATGCAAACCGCAGATTTGAATTTGGCGGGAAGCGGCAAATTCAAATATTGAAGAATTTGTTCGTTTTGTGTCACTTTGAAATTGTACTTCGCACAGGTCACAAGTCCAACTTATCCTCATATTTTGTTTTTATTTTCCAGTTAATTAACTTACTCAATTAATTAACTAATTACTCAAAATCTTCGCACAGAGGACCCACATCAC